>JAQQSW010013901.1:0-12216 GCA_028646575.1 Pseudocheirus occidentalis
CTTTTCTCTCCATCTCCACCATCTTTTCTCCTCTCCCCTCCTTTTCCTCTCCTCACCCATTCCCTCTCTCTCCTCTTTCCCTCCCCTCCCCTTCTCTCCCCAGTCTCTCCTCTCCAGCTGGCTCCTGTCCTTCTGTCTTCTCTCTTCCCCTCCCTGTCCTTTTCTCAGCTCCCTATTCTTTCCCCCCTCCTCCAGTTCCTTCTCCTTCCCTCCCTCTTTTCAGTCCTAGAGGCCTGAAGGGCCAGATGAAAGCTGACATCCAGCCCGCCTCCCCGCCCCTAATGAATCATCCCAACAGCTGTCCCTGCACAGCTTGGCCAGTCAGTCCGTGTGCTTCCCATTAGCAGGGCCTGGGTGTCTGGGGCAGCGTCTGGAGGAGGTGCAGGCGGGAGGAAGATGCTTTGCCTGGTCTCTGGAGATGGGGCGGCTTCCCCTGCTCTCCTGCCCCCACCCACTGGAGAAATATGTCACGGGTCTTCAGCTGTTTCTTATCTTCCCTCCCTAACTTCTAAATTGTTTTCTAAATGTCCAACAAATTTAAGGAAGTCTTAAATTAAAGTGGCCTCCCTCCTCCACTGCCAGAGCCCTGGGCTGCACCCCACTGCCCTTCTGGCCCTGTGGGAGGCTCTTGGGTGCCCCCTGGCCATGAAGAGGACACTGAGGAAAGACTCTTCACCCCCCCCCATGCCCAGTCCAAGGGCAGCTTCCCTTCCATTTGGCTACTTGGCAGCCCTGAGTGCTGGGCTGGGAGCTGGATGGGAAAGGGAAAGGGGCTCAAATCTGGCACTTCCCGATTCTCCCAGGCTTGGCCTTCCACTGTCACTCATCAAAGATCATTTGAGAATGAAAGATTTAGCCCTGAGAAGTCAGCTTAGAAGCTGTCTGCCACAGAGTTCAGGGACTCACCCAAGGTCACACCAGTAGACAGCAGCAAAAGGAGAATTTGAACAGAGTTCCCTTCGCTGGAAATGATCATTCCATTCTTGGCTTCCCACTAGACTGAAAACTCCTTGGGGGCAGGGATTCTTTTTGGCTTCTTTTCAAGTCTCCAGTTCCCTAGCACAGCAAGGTGCTTAATAAATGTAGATGGGTTGATTGATTATGCTCAACATCAGTGAAGCCAACTTGTGCGTGCCCTCTTGACCCCCAATACTCCATGGAAGCCCAGTCAAGAAGCAGGAATACTCCTGGAGGTAGGGCAAGGAAGTCTCATTTTGTCTCCAGTTCTAGGAGCCTGGTACCCAGTAGGTGCCTAATAAGTGCTTGTGGGATTAGACTGCTCCAGTGACCTCAATCTAGCAGAAGACATTTAGGGACATGAGCAGAGATCTCCAGCTGGCATCCCAGGGCACCAGCTTTTTCACTGAGAAGAAAGGCTGAACCCAGAGTTCAGTTTCCCTTTCCCTCCCTGGTCTCTCTTGTTCCCTTGATTCTCAGTGGGTCTGACTTTCAAGGGATGCCCCAGAGGCTTATTCTCTAAAAGCTGGAAGGGACCCCGGAGGCCATCTAGCCCAATGCCCTCCCTTGACAGATGGAGAAACTGAGGTTCAGAGGAGTGACATTACCCAAGGGCACCCCACTAGAAAGCACTAATGGTAGGGTTTGAACCTTCAACCCTCAAATGCCAGCACCCTTAGGCCCCAGCTATTGCTCTCCTCGGCTTTACCCTTTGAGGTGGGGATGATAAAAGGGAGTAGGGAAATGGTGTTAGCCTCAGTGTCTGAGTCCCCCCTGTTCTGAACCTATTAAGAGAGTCCCTGCCCTTTTTGGCTTTGTGCTTGTTCCTCTCGCCCTTAGTTTGATGCCTAGAACATGGTAACCCATGGCACATCGAACTTAAGAAATGTCCCTGCTCCTGGTCTTTTCTATCATTGGTTTCACTCCCTTTCTAGATAAATGGGTTTATAAAGATAGCGTAGAACAGAGAGGCAAGTTGGTGTAGGTAGTGGCTAGATGTCCAGGGAGCCCTCACTTCAAGTCTTACCTGACATATCCTTAAAGATGTGTCCCTTAGGGGCAGCTAGGTGGTGCAATGAATAGAGTCAGGAGGACCTGAGTTCAAATGTGACCTCAGACACTTAACACAAAACCTAGCTGTGTGATCTTGGGCAAGTCACTTAACCTCAATTGCCCTCCAAAAAGCAAAAAACAAAACAAACAAAAAAAGATGTGTCCCTTATCCCCTCTGTTCCCCTAGAATTCTCTAAGGTGACAAATTACTGCTGAACTACTTTGTCTTCATTAGTGGAAGGAGTTTCCATACTTGGAGCTCCTCACCTGTATGGACTCTATAGCCCAGTCAAAATGATCTTCTTGCCATCCCTCAGATGGGATATCCCATCTCTCTGCCTTTGCATTGGCTCTGCCCCATGCCTATTATGCACTCCCTTCTAACCTCTTTCTCTTAGAATCTAGAGATCCCCACAAGGCTCAGCTGAATGGCTGCCTCCTTCCTTTCCCGATCCCCCCACACCCCAGGTTAGTGCTTCCCTGTCAAGATCACCTTGTATTTACATTGTGTAGACCTTCTATCTACTTATATATTTGCTGTCTTGCCACAACCCCCCTACCCAAGCTCCTTGAGAGCAAGGACTGTCCAGGGTCCCGGGAGAGAGAGCAGATAAGAGTTCTCACCCTGGAGTCAGGAAGACCTGAGTTCAAATTTGACCTCAGACATTACCTGTGTGACCCTGGGGAAATCAAACCTCTGTCTGTCTGTCTGCCTGTCTGCCTTGGCTTTTTTTTCTTTTTTTTCTGGTTTTGGAGGCAATCCAGCCAGCAAGTGTCTGAAGCTAGCCTTAAGCTCAAGTCCTCCAGACTCTGGGGCTGGTGCTCTATTCACTGCACTATCTAGCTGCCCCTGCCTCAGTTTTTCAACTATGAAATGGAAATAATAACAGCATCTCCTTCTCATTGTTGTTGCAAGGATCAAATAAGACATTATTCATAAAGTGCTTTGCCAGCCTTAAAATGCTGTATAAACCCATTGTTCTTATTATTTTCCCTCTGGCTCCATATTCCTAGCACCCAGGACAGTGCCTGGCATATAGCAACCACTGAGGAGATGCGACTGATACATTAGCATTGACAGGTGACAGTCAGCCTCCTTAGAATGGAGACCGCCTGAATGAGAATGGGAAAGTCTGGGTCCTAATCTTGCACACACCAAAACATCTTGCTTGACCTCTCTGGTCCTCAACCATTCTACCTCCAAAATTAGGAGTTGGACCAGGGCATCTCTTAATTCCACCTGGTTTCAGAGGTTCCAAGACAGTAAATGTGGAGGGAGCTCCAAAGCAGGAGAGCCAGGAAGGACTCAGGAAAGGGTTCATGGAGATCAGACTAAGTAGGGACCAGAAGAAGGACACACTGGAGAGGAGGGGGATTTCTAGGTCAAGGCATGGAGTCAGGAATGTTTCAGATTTGCTTGGTGGAGCAGGGCACACATCCAGTTCCACACCCAACAAACCAGTGCTTCCCTTCTCTCTCTCTCTCTCTCTCTCTCTCTCTCTCTCTCTCTCTCTCTCTCCCTCTCTCCCTCTCTCTCTCTGTCTCTCTGTCTCTGTCTCTCTTTCTCCCTCCCTCCCTCCTCCATCCCTCCCCCCTCTTTCCTCTCTCTCTCTTTCTCCCCATTTCTCTCTCTCTTTCTCCCCATTTCTCTCTCTCCCTCTCTGTCTCTCTCCTCTGTCTCTCCTCCCTCTCTATCTCCTCTCTCTCTTTCCTCCCTCTCTCCCCCCCTTCCCCCCCCCACACGCACGCACGCACGCGCACCCATGCACGCACACAGACTAAGAACAGAGCAGCCCAGCTGGAAAGGTCAGCATACAGTGGGGGAGAGGCAGCTGCTCAGGGCTGGCATTTCTATAGCTTTCGAATGTTTGCAAGATACTTTTTTGTTGTTCAGTTGTTTCCTTTGTGTCTGAGTCTCCGTGACCCCATTTGGGCTTTTCTTGGCAAAGATACAGGAGGAGTTTGCCATTCCCTTCTCCAAGTCATTTTACAGATGAGGAAACTGAGGCAAACAGGGCTCAGGGTCACACAGTTGGGAAGTGTCTGAGGTCAGATTTGAACTCAGGTCTTCCTGACTCCAGGCCCATCGTTCTATCTGCTATACTAGCTAGCTGCAAGACATTTTACATGTATACATAAATTTATATAAAATCTCACTGATATAGAATACACACACACACATACATATATAAACACCTCACTGATCCTCACAACTGAACTGGGAGTTGCTCTTATTACCAGCACCCCCATTTTACAGAGAAGGAAACTGAGGCAGGGACAATGATTCACCCAGGGTCTCCAAGCTAGCAGTCATCTGAGATGAGATTTGAGACCAGGTCTTCCTGACTCCAAGTCCAATGTTCCATCCCTTTATCACATCGACTGCTACTTAGAAAGCTGTTAGGAAAGCTGGGGAGAAGTGCTGAGGTGGGGACAGGGGGCTGGACTAGAGTGGAAAGGAGGAAGCTGTGGGAGGGAGAGGGTTTCCTCTGGAGATGTATGGGACCGTGTGACTGAAAGGCTGGGATCGGAGTCAGGGGAGCCTGGAGGAGGGGCGGCTGTATCTTGACCATGACCTTGGGGCACATGGAGTAGAGGAGACCAGAGGGAAGCAAAGGTAGAGGTGGCCAGGGAGCAGTTGAAAATGAAGAACAGGTTATGAAGGGCACTCTGCAGACTGGCTGTGAGCATCTAACTACATACACAGAGTTTGGAGCTAAAACTGTGGGAGGTGTCTTTACCAGGGGAAAGAATCTGGGAGGTCCAAGCCTTGCTAACAATTAGAGCTATCCCAAAGTGCACTGGATTGTCTTAGGAAAGAAACAGTGAATTCTCCATCACTGGACATTTTTGAGCAGAAGCTGGATGCTGGAGGATAGGAATGGGGAAGTTCCTGCTGTTTAAATATCTGGCCCTCCCAACTCTGAGATGCTGATGTGAGTCAGGAGATCCCTGGAGAGGGTAGTTTCTGTCCATGAGTGGCCATGGAAGGTAGAAGGGCATGCAAGGAACCATGGGTGCAAGCCAACTCCAATTTGTGTGTTCTCTCCCTGACCTCACCAGCAGCTCTGCCCCTCTCTCTGGGAATTCAGCTCCTTCTCAGAGGGCACTCACCTGCAGACTTCCTCAAGCCAAAGGGATGCCTTTTTCTCAGAAGCACCAGAGAAAGCTTCCTGACACCTCCCCCAGTCTCACCATCACCCAGAGCATCACATCCTGCACCCTGATACCCTACCCAGTCCAGGTTAGGTCCTCAAGTACTGCCCTTTGACTGAATTCAAACTTTACGGAACAAATTCTCTTAATAAAAGGATTTGTTCTGTAAAACTTAGACTCAGGCAAAAGGCTGCACTCAAGGACCTAGAAAGCCATGGGTTCCCCAGCCCTGCCCCAGTCCATCCAACCTTCCTATCTAGAGGGATCTAGCTGAAGGTATCTCTTCTTCTTTTCACCTGTTCCACCTGGTCCCTACTCCCCGAGCCAGAATCAAAGGATCTCAGAGTTTATGGGAACTTCAGAGGCTAGCTAGCCTAAACTTTCCCAGAGTAGAACTCCCCCCATGACATCCCTTACAGATTATGGGGAAGACCTCCAGTGAAGGAAAACTCATCATCTCCCCTTTTTTATTGTCCCTTCCTCCCCCCCCCCCATTTAGCATAGTATCTGGTATCTAATAGGTACTTAATAAATATCTATTGACTGACCAGGTTGGACAATGGAAAGACCACTGCACTTTGAATAGGGAAGACCTGAGTTCAAATCTCTGCTTCAGATGCTTTCTAGCTGGGTGACCCTGGGCAAGTCACTTAACCTCTGTTTGCTTCAGTTTCCTCATCTGTAAAGTGGGGATGATAATAGCTCCCAGGATCGTTGGGAGGATCGAATGACCCAACAGCTGTGAATTGCTTAGCGCAGTGCCTGGCGCATGATAAAGGGCTATATAAAAAAGGGCTATATAAAAGTCAGTGATTATTATTAAGGCAGCTCATTATGCTTTGGGATCACTCTCCCTATTGGGAAAGCCTTTTCTGACTTTGAGCCTAAATTTGCTTCTCTGGAATTTCCACCCGTTTGTTCCTAGTTCTGTTCTCTCTGGCCAAGCCAACCAAGGCTAATTCCTTTTCCACACGAGATTCTTCAAACACTTGAAAGCAGCTGTCATCCATCTGTCAGACAAACAAACATTTGTAGAGGGCCTACTAAGTGCCAAATGCCATGCCAGCTTAGGACCTGGGTATAGAAAAGAGTCCCTGCCCTCAGGGAGTTTATATTCTAATGGGAGGGAAGACAACGCGGGCATATGCAGGTATACATCAGAAAGAAAACCCAAATTATTAATCATAGTAGAAACGTGGTTGAAACAACAATGTGGTTCATCTCACTCTCAGCAAACTAGCAAAAATAACCACGGATGGGAAGGGCCGATCCTTGGGAAGATTGGGCAAAGCTAAGCACACAAACACATTTTGAGCGGAGCT
This sequence comes from Pseudocheirus occidentalis, assembly GCA_028646575.1. Classification (NCBI taxonomy): domain Eukaryota; kingdom Metazoa; phylum Chordata; class Mammalia; order Diprotodontia; family Pseudocheiridae; genus Pseudocheirus; species Pseudocheirus occidentalis. The sequence continues at coordinate 6,489 of JAQQSW010013901.1, forward strand.
GTGAATTGGGCCAGTCCTTCTGGAAAGCCATTTGGAGTTATGCGAAGATGCAGAAATGATGAGGTGACCTAGAGATTCAGCTGCCAGGCATCTACCCCAAGGAGGCCATTGAGAAAAAGAAAAGCCCAGATTTGCTAAAATAATCATGGCATCCCTTTTTGTGGTAACCAGGTAGATGCTTGAAGGAAACCTGGAGATGTAGAGGGAGGAGGAGGGAGAGTCCTCCAGGCATGAGGCAGCCAGTACAAAGAGCTGCCTTCGGCTCACTGTTATCTTCTCCAGGCTGCCTGAGGGCATGCCTCCACCCTTCCAGTGTCTACCCTGATTGGCGAAATCCCTTCACTCCAGGCTCCTCTTCTGCTCCCTGGACCTTTCCTCCTTCTCTCCAATATCCCCATTTGGGGACCTTCCTTTTCCTGCTTTGGCTGCTGTCCAGCATCCCTTATCGTTATGTTGAAATGTAAGCTTCTTGAGGTCAGGGGCTGCCTTGTTTGCTTGCTTGTGTTTTATCCTCAGCAATGATCACAGTGGCTGGCACCTCACAAGCACTTAGTAAACTCTTTCTATGTCTCTCTCTTCCTCCCTTTTGGGTTCTCTATCTCTCCCTTTCTCTCTTCTTTCCTCCCTCTTCTCCCTCTCCCCCTCTTGTCTAGCTAACCTGTTCCTCTATTTATCTATCCAGGATCTATCCAGCCTCCTCTAGGCCACTCTCAGTATGTCAAAGTTTGAAGCAAGGAGAGCCTTCTTAGGGTTCAGCTACATAATAGAATAAAGAAACTTCAGGGGGCCAGGGCAAGCAGGAGCTGATCACCTGCATCTCTGCGGGAAGATGAAAACAGAGTCCCAGAAAACCAATATACAAGTGGACTTCTGGAATATGTCCTGGGATGGGGGGGAAGAAGAGACAGAGACAGAGAGACAGAGACAGAGAGAAGAGAGACAGAGAGAGAGAGAGAGAGAGAGAGAGAGAGAGAGAGAGAGAGAGAGAGAGGGAGAGGGACAGAGAGACAGAGACAGAGAGAGACAGAGAGAGAGGAGACAGAGAGACAGGGAGAGACAGAGAGAGCCCCGGAAGGGATAGTGGAGTCTAGTCAATTATCCACCAATCAAAAACATTTATTCAGTACCTACTATGTTCCAGGCTCTAGCACTGGGATTACAAAGAAAGGCAGTGAATTAAGAAAGTGAAAAAGGAAAGGTTCGGTGAATAGAGCACCTGCCCCGGAGTCAGGAGGACCTGGGTTCAAATTCGACCTCAGATATTTGACACAACGGTGACTTTGGGCAAGTCATTTAACCCCAAATGCCCTGCCTCCCCCCCCGCAAGAAAACAAAACCAACCCCCCCAAAATAAATATGATCCCTGTCCTCAAGTAGTTCACATTGTAATTGTGTGTACATATTTATATTTACATATATATGTGTATGTATGTATATATATATATATATATGGGTGTGGGTATATGGGTAGCTACATGGCACAGTAGATAGGCCTGGCACTGGAGTCAGGAAGATCTGAGTTCAAATCCAGCCTCAGAACTTATTAGTTATATGACCCTGGGCAAGTCACCTCACCCTTTTTGCCTCAGTTAAATGGCAAACCCCTCCAGCATCTCTGCCAAGAAAACCCCAAATGTCACAGAGTCAGATATGACTGGACAACAACATATCATTATTATTATTTGTACTGTGCAGAGAGAAGGGAGCAGAACTCAGAGAACAATTCATGCACTAACAATGATGCCACAAAGACAGACACCCCTGAGATGCTTAGAGTCTCTGCCAGTGCGATGCCCCAGTGTGATTCCAAGGGAGCAGTGACAGAACACAGATGTCCACTGCTGACTTGAGAAGTATGATACGGGCGCTTTTGGACTTGGCTAATTTGGGAATTTGCTTCCTGTGGCTGCCAATATTTATTACAGGCTTTTGTCTTCTTTTTTTTATGGAAAGAGGGGATAAAGAGAAAAATCAATTTTTGTTAATTAAAAAATAAAATATAATTTGAGTTTTTAAAAAAATGAAGGTGACAGAAAAACAACATGTATCAATGTTTTTTAAAGGAAGCACAAAATGCAGAAAAGAAAAGAAAAAGACAATTCTTTCTAAAGTTTCCCCTTGCCAAATTGTTCTGGCCCTAGAAACTTCCAAGGAGGGAGGAGAGATGCTAGAGGGCTCCCTCTGCCTCTCCCCCCAGGCCCTATTAAAGCCCCCTTTCAGCTCTCCCCATCCAGTTAGGTCAGGACACCCCTGAGGACTATAACATTCCTGTCTTAGTCAGACCTCCCTCCAAATTCCATCCCCTCCTCTTCCTCCTCCTCCCTTCTGGTAGGCAGGGCCCGGGTGGACACAGCCCCCTCCCATGAGGTAGATCAGGGTTGTGACAGGCAGAGCTGAGAGGTGGGTGTGTGTGTGTGGGGGTAGTACTAGGGGCAGGAGACTTTGCCAGGAAGAGGTAAGAGGATGGAAAAGTGATTGGCAGGGAAGAGAAGTAACCAATGAGGGAGAGGGGAGGGGGCCCATAGCTAATTGATGGGGCTCCAGGCTCTGAGTGCCAGGAATACCAAGTGCTCCACCACTATCCTTCCCACCCAACCCTCAGCAGGTATCAGCTTGTTAATGAGCAATTAGCTCCCAGCTTAATTGGGCAGCAGTGCAGCTAATGAGGCCAGTAGGGGCCCGGTGCCCTCATTTTCGGGGCTCCGGCTCCGCCTGCCCTAGGGAATATCAAGCTTCTGTCTGGGCCCCACTGGCTTGAGGGAAGCGGGGAAGGAGAGGGCAGGGGGGTTTTTCTCTGGTGTCCCTGAGCACGCCTATCACCTCCCTCCTGGCTCTATGTCCCTAAAGGCTTATAGGGAGAGAGGTAAATGTGGGGAGAGAGGCGGTTCACCTAGGGAGTGGAGGAACAGAAAGCTTCATCCTTCACAATCTAGAGAATGTGGGGGATTCAGGTAGAGGTGGGGGCTAAGGTGGGGATGGCAGTGGGGGTGAGGGATAGGGGGAAGATGGGGATGGAGAAGAGGACGGGAGTGGGGCCTGGAACAGAGCTCATCTTAAGTGCCCTCTCCCCTGCCCCAAGGGGTCTTCCAGGGAATCTGCATCTGGTTGAGGAGAAAAGGTTAACTGTGGGAGTCAGACATTCCATCCTTCAGCATGGCTCCTGGCTTGAGCCCTAGAGGGAGAGGCCAACCAAGCCAGGGCCATTCCCAGGTCAGGTGAGTGAGGAAGAGGAGAGACAAAAGCAGCAACCAAAGCCAGCAAGGTCAGGATGTCCTTGGACCTGTCACTGTGTGTGTCTGGATGTCTCTTTCTGACCCTGTGTTTTCTGTGTTCCTGTGGTTATGACTCTCTCCCTCTCTCTCCCTCTTCCTCCCTTTCCTTCCCTCTCTCTCCCCCTTTCTCTCTCCCCCCTCCTCTCTCTCCCTCTTCCTTTCTCTCTCCCTCTCTCTTTCTCTCCTCTCTTGTCTCCTGTTTTCTTCCTTCTCTTTTCTCTCCCTCTCCTCTCTTCTTTCTCTGCCTCTGTCTCCCTCCCTCCCTCTTTCTCCTTTTCTCTCAGTCTCTGTCTCTGTCTCTGTCCCTCTCCCTCCCTCCCTCTATCCCTCTATCCCTCTCCCTCTCCTTCCCTCTCTCTCTCTCTCTCTCCCCCCCCCTCTCTCTTTCTCTCTCTCTGGAATTGGGTTTTTGTTTGTCCTTATCTGTCTCTCTCCCCATCTTTCTCTGCTTCTGTCTTTCTCTCTCTGCCCCAGCTTTTCAACTGGTCACTTTCCGCCAGTCTCTCTGAATCTGTCTCTTTTTTTTATATCCAAGTGTCCATCTCTCCCTCTCTCTATGTCTCTCTATCCTGCTGTCTCTCTGTCCCTGTTCCAGCGTCTGGTCTTCACTATCTTTCCTTCTCTCTCCCTCTCTTTCTGTCCCATGTCTCTGTCTACATCTCTGACCCTGGGACTCTCTACTTCTTCCTCTCTCTCTGTCCCTTGTCTGTCTCTGTCCCATGTCTCTCTTAGCCTTTCTGTCTCTGTGTCTCTCTCAGGTTCTTGGGCTGGCAGGTCAGCCTTCCCTTCTGAGAGCAGGATTCCTCCTATGACCAATGCAAACACATGAGTGTAGTTGGGAATGACAAGACACTCAGAGACAGTTGTTTTAGTCATGTCCAGCTCTTTGTGTCCCCTTTGGAATTTTTTTTTTTTTGCAAAGATTGCTATTTCCTTCTCCAACTTATTTTGCAGATGAGGAAACGGAGGCAAAGAGGATTAGGTGACTTACCCCTGGTCACACCTCTAATACATGTCCAAGGTCAGGTTTGAGCTCCATGGTCAGTGTTCCTGACTCCAAGCCCAGTGCTCTGTGCACTATGGCGCCCCTAGCTGCCTGAGGGCAAGGGTAGCCTGTGTAAAGGCACATGGGTGGAATGTCGGGCTCCTTGCCCTACCATGGAGATTTCACTTGGCCAGGTGGTCACACTTGAATCAGTTACCCCAGGATCAGGAGACCTGCAAAAGAGGGAACCAAAACAGAGCCTGGAGTCAAGGGAAGACCTGAGTTCAAATCCAGCCTCCAACATTTACTAACTTGTGATCCTGGGCAAGTCACTTAACTTCTGTTTGCCTCAGTTCCCTCATCTGTAAACTACAGATAGCAATACTATCTGCCTCCTGAGTGGGAATCAGAAGAAATTATAATCACAAAGTGCTTAGCACAGCACTTGGAAGGCAGTAAGTTCTATATAAATTTAAGCTATAGTTATTATTACATAGACACCAGCCAGATCTGAACTTGGAAGAAGGGGAGAGAGGACTAACTCAGAATTTCTGATTTATGTCTCTGACTTGGTGTAATCAGTCTGGGAAGAACAGCTTCCTGGCTCTGGGCCCTGAACTCAACCCTGTTCTCTGCACTTAGGCTAAGCCCCAAACCAACTGCCAACTGGGTGGCCTCGCAGGCTGGTCTCCAACAGCCACACCACAGAGTTTCAGGGCCTTGGGAGCTCCATGTGTGACCCATCCCACCCATTTGCATGTGTATCCCACATACATACAGATGGGGCATCCATAGCCCTACTATCAGTAATAACTGAGACAGACTTTTTAAGGAGAGTCAGCCTAAAAGGCCTGAGTTCCAGTCCTACCTTCTGGGCAAGTGAATTTATAGCTCAGTACCCCCAGGCAACTCTGTGAGACTCACAGGTGGGTGGTTGCTGCTTTGGTGGAGGGAGTTTTCCCACTGGTAGATCCCTATACTGCACACCAAATAGAATCACAGGTCAGTAGGCATCCTACCCTTCCACCAAAACCATCAGCGACAATAGGCCACATTTCTAGACCGCTTTAGAGTCCACAAATGTCAGGGTTCCTAACTAGGGTCCCCAGACTCTGTGGCTATGGTGGGGGGGGGTCTGTGAATTTAGAGAGAAAAACAATTACAGCCTTGTCCTCACTAAATTCTGCCTGAAATTGGTCATTTCCATCCATTATGATTGTGAGAAGAGCTCCATCCCTAGGCTTTACCAGACTTGGAGGAGGGCGCTAAGGACCTAGAAGACATCATCTCATCCCAGCCTCTAATGGTTTTTTTTTGTTTTTTTTTTGTTTTTTTTTTTATTCCATAAATTAACCCATTTATTGTTGGACTGTGGGCTACAGAGATTTGATAAGATTTTACTGGTCTTTCAATTCCTTCAGTCTTCTGATGGCAGATTTGACTGTGACTGCAGAGGTGGTATTGTAGGTCC
>JAQQSW010013902.1:0-12216 GCA_028646575.1 Pseudocheirus occidentalis
ATTACACAGGTACAGCATGTATTGAATTGCTGCTCCTCCCAGTGGGAGTGGGTGACAGGGGAGGAATTGCAAGAATCTAGTATTTAAAGCTATACAATCAAATGCCACTGGGAAGTAATACATTCAGGGATGGGGGCAGGGAACCCCTCCCTGCCCTGCTAGAAAGTTAGAGGGGTGTTGGAGGAGGGCATAAAAGGGAACAGATTGTGGGAGGAGCCTTACAGTGGGATCAATGTTCTGGGCTGGGGGTAGGGGCAAAAAGGGGAGAAAATCTGTAACTCAAAACCTTGTGGAAATGAATGATGTAACCAAGAAAATAAATTAAAATTAAAAAAAAAAGAAAAGTTAAGTGACTTGTCCATGGTCACATTGTTCAAAAGTGACATTGGTAGAATTCTGAACCCAGAATTCTCTTTGTATCTTGCCCCTTCAGGTTTTATTAAAGAGGTGGAATTTTAGGTGTTATTGAGAGAGAGAAAGAGAGAGAGAGAGAGAGAGAGAGAGAGAGAGAGCAAATGAGAATGAACATTTATTACAGGTTTTTATTATAGCATACTGGAACAATGAGTTGTCTTTGGGACCCCTGCTTAAATAAAAGATCCGCGAAGAGCATTCTGATGTCTACCTTCCACCCCCTCCAATCATAGGGAGAGAAAGGTCCCAGGAGCAGTGAGGTACTGAGGAAGTGTGAGTAGTTCTAGGTAAAGAGAGTGATACTGTTGTTGTTCAGACTTGTCTAATTCTTGGTGACCCCATTTGGGGTTTTCTTGGAAAAACTAGTGGAGTGGTTTGACATTTCCTTCTCTAGTTCATTTTATATATGAGGAAACTGAAGAAAACAAGGTAAAGTGACTTGCTTAGGTTTTCAGAGCTAATAAGTGTCTGAGACTGGATTTGCCCTCTGGTCTTCCTGACTCTAGTCCTGACATTATCCACTGTGCCACCTAGCTGCACATAGTGAGGATGTACTAGTCTTTAAGAGCAGTTATGGGATCAAACAAATTGATAGAGCATAAAGCAAAAGATTTTTATTACAGCACACTAGAACAGGGGGGAACACAGGCTTGAGACATGAAATGAAACACTCTGAGCTGATATATGGGAGGAAACAAGAATATTAAGGTAGGAATCAATCAAGTTGGTCCCTGGGACCCCAGATAGGTTACTGTGGAAAGAGAGTTGGAATTATCATTACCTGCCTCACTGATGTCCTTCAGAGAGAGGAGTGTTATACTCAAAACCCTTCACTTCAGCTCCATCTGGCTCACCAATATTCTCCCTCAGTTTGCTTCAGGCCAGGATTGCAGTACCTTTCACCACAGATCAGCACCCTGGGCTGTTGAAGACTTTTCTGAGGATATGATTTCTTGCTCAGACAAGTCTGTTCGGTTTCCTACCTCTAACATCACAGACAGACAGATGCCTAGTATTGGTTGGCTCCCTAGGGAGCACAAGCAAGCAGCATAGAAATTTTCAGAAAAGGGCAGGAGGAGGAAGCCAATGTGTGTCTTATCAGTCTCAAGGAGGCCTTTGGGGATAGGAATTTTTTTTAACTCTGAGAATATAAGCAAGATAACAGCTTAGATTTATATAACTCTTGACAAAATGGTATCATAAATTATATTACTGAAAATTCACAGAAAACCTGTGATATGGATTATGCAACTATTATCATCCCATTTTCCAGATGAAGAAACAAAGTCTCAGGAATAAATTACCAAAGCTCAGAGACCCAAAAAGTCAGAAATGAACTTTGCTTTCTGACTCCAAGGTCAAGGCTCTTTCCACTTCATTCTACTGCCTCTCAATATGGCGTTCTACATGAGAAGGGGATTCAATTGGCAAATACTACATAGGCAGTCAGTGCAAATACAGAGAGTTGAGATCAATTTTTATGGGCTGATGCTTAAGCACTATTTGTAAGGCTTGATTAGATCTACAAAAACTATATATTTAGGTTGGTTAATTGCTTAAAACATTTTGTGATGGTATGAGCTAGTTGATGGGCAATTAGTTCTGCTACATAATTGTCTATATCATAATGGTAGTAATGCCATACTTTGAATTCATAACTTTCTCGCATTTACCTGTATATAATGAGAAGGGAAAAATTATTTCAAGTTATAGTCTATGAGGCTGTGATTGAGTGTGTACACTGTCAGCCTGGCACTGCATTATTCCATGAATAATTTTTAAGAACAAAGTGAATGAAGAGATTCCTTACATAAAGTATGGGGGGAAAATTACAAATCGTCAAATCTATATTTTGTTCGACCTTTTTTCAAATGTATATAGACTTTCTGCCAGAGACTTTTAAAATTAGAACCAGTAACACATTTGGGTATCAGTACAGTATTCAACTCCACTAGCCCTCCCTTGAGGACTTGGAGTCATTTCCCATCCCAAACTATGCCTTAGCATCCACTTTCACCTCCAATTTGTATTCATATTTAGGTATATAAACATTCTAACTCATCTGTGTGGGAATTAATATTTGTTTGCTTACCTTGCTTTCCATATAGAACATAAGCTTTTTGAGGGCAAATACCATTTCTACCTAAGTCCAGTAAACCCTGTCATACTTGTGTAGTTCTTATGGGGTTTTCAGTCAATTTAGATGAGAATGCAGATAAAGTTTAGAATTGAAGTTAAGGAAAGAAGATGAATGTCTTGAGTACCAAGCAAGAAATTTCTCAAGAAAAGACCTTATAAAATATTCAGAATTTCCTCCTTTAATTGGGCCATTAATATTTAAGAACTTCATCTATTTACTCTAATCCTAGGATAAATGGTGTTACAAATCATGTTCAACCATGATTAGCAGCCTGTCATTGTCTTCTGTATTCAAAGATGACTCTTCTGACCATGAGTGCTATTTGTATCCATGGTTGTGGCTGCTAACGGACCGTTCTCTCCACACAGGTCAGCCAAATACAGTCTGGTCTGTGGCTATCTCTTGTCATCAACAGAGGCTGGCTCTGTTCACACCCCCTGCAGCTTCTCATATCTGATTGTCGTACTCTAAGCCAAATGCTACTTCTTTTTTTTAACCTCTCACTCTAGACAAGGGATCAGCAATAGTTTCTATACAGTCAGTGAGCTAAGAATGGTTTTTACAATTTAAAATAAAGTTTAATTGTATTTTAAAATATGAAAAAAATAGTTTTACAGCTCTCTGGCAGTACAAAAACAAGGTAGCCCCACTCCATGCAAATTTGGAAACTTTCTCATGTTACTTCTGCCCTGATTACATAGACTCCACTTCAAATGGAAGTCCCATTGGAAAAGACCATACCCTTAAATAAGACAGATCCATATTTGATACTAACTTCCTACTCCTTCACTCTTACTGGACAATCTTAAACTAGAGTGTCCTGCTCCTCCCCTGTAGATGGCAGAACAATCACAAACCAAATGCTGACAGCATCGTGGATTCTATAGAAAAGTGAATTTGGGGTTTAAAAAATCATAGGTTAGTGGGTTTAAGTCTAGAAGGAACCTAAGAAGACATTGAATTCAATTGCCTCCTTTTATAGATGAGGTGAGCAGTTGGGTGGTACAATGGATAGAATGCCAAGTCTAGAGTCAGGAAGACTCATTCTTCCTGAATTCAAATCCAGTCTCATACACTGTGTGATTCTGGGCAAGTCACTTAACCCTGTTTGTCCCATTTTCTTCATCTATAAAATGAGCTGGAAAAGGAAATGGCAAACTACTCCACTAGTTTTGCCAAGAAAACCCCAAATGGGGTCATAAAGAGTTGAAAACAGCTGAGAATGACTGAAGGACAACACAGATGAGGCAACTGAGTCTGGGGAAGGTTAGCTAATAAGCATCTGATACAAGATTTGAACTTAGGTCTTTGTGACTCCAAGTATAAACTTGGCATTCAAAATCTATTGCAGACATTTACTGGCTGTCTGACCCTAGGCAAATCATTTAACTTCGGTCTACCTCAGTTTCTTTAATAATTTTTTTTTCTACTAGATTGTTGGCTCGCAACCTTTGACCCCATTTTTCTTTTCTTTTTTTTTTTTTTTGCTTTTTGGAGGGCAGTTGGGGTTAAGTGACTTGCCCAAGGTCACACGGCTAGGTTTTTTTGTGTGTGTTAAGTGTCTGAGGCCAGATTTGAACTCAGGTACTCCTGACTCCAGGGCCGGTGCTCTATTCACTGCGCCACCTAGCTGCCCCCAGTTTCTTTAATCATAATGTGGGTAATAAGAGCATCTATCTCAACAGAGCTGTTGAAAGGTCCAATTGAGATAATATTTGTAAAGCACTTAATATCATGACTGGCAAATAGTAGATGCTTAATAAATATTTGTTACCTCTCACCACAATGTAAACTCACATAAAGACTTAGTTCAATATACTGTGTGATCTCTACATTTTTCACTCTTCTCTATACCCAGGCTCTTTTCAATAGCCAGTCCCAGGCTCCGCCTTTTGCCCCAGATAGATGACTAGGAGATTGAGCACTTCCTCTTAATATCACAATTCCTCTTTTAGTCATCAAATAGGATTAATTATGTAATTTCAGTCTTTCTGGATATCCACAGAGCTAGTCTTCCACCTATGGGGTAGAAGGACAACCATAGAGTAATTATTAATGTCCAAGGAACTTAATTGTCTAAAAAATCTATTTCTTCCCTCCAAACTAATGGAGTGCAGCATGGTGAAAAGAGTACTGAAGTTAGAGGATTTTGGTTTAAGCCCCAACGATTATACCCATTACCATGTAACCATAATTAAGCTGCAGCCCCTCTGAGCCTCAGTTTTCTCACCTGTTAAGTGATCATAAATGATTCATTTTCCAAGCACTGGTATTTTAAGGGAAGTGTTTTAGAAACCTTAAAACTCTATCTAAATATGAGCTATTATTTTTTCCTCTTTGCATAGTAATTACTCACATTAAGAGTAACTTCTGCAAAGCAAGTATTGGGAATATTATTGTTCCTATTTGAAGTTGTGAGGTTTCAATTGATTTGGCCATGAATTCTTAGCTTATGTGTCAGACTTTGTGTCAGAATTCAGGTCTCCTCAATTTAAGTCTAAACTCTTATTACACCAAGATTTATCTTATTCTAGTACTAGCTAAGGCATAAGAGAAGCAAAATTAAGTAGGGCATGTTTTCTCTTTGCATGTCCCCAGTTTTTTTAAAATTATTTCTCTTGGTCAGTGTTATTATGTTCTTTTTCTCCTACCTCTCAAAATTTACTTTCAGGAAAGAACACGATTTTAGTTATTTATAATTTATTTAGCATTTGTATTGCATAGCATTGATTGTGAAATAAAAGACTCCATGGAAAGACTTGCCATGGATGAAAAAGTATGTATGAGGTACAAGCTGTCCCAGTGAAATTCCATAAAGGAATTTCAGCAATCAGCTAAACAGGTAAGGAAAGAAGAATGAGAGGGGCAGACAGTCAATAGAGGAATGCCTTCTTTTCTCTGAAATCATACCACATAGGCTTAGATACCATGACCCTGACTGTAAGAATAAGGAGTGTTCAATTACTCCTGCAATGGGAGTTTGACCAGCGCTTCATATGGAGAGCTCATTTTTATCACTCAGAGATAATTTTTGCATTATTCTCCTAACCAACACTCCAGAAAGAACAAAGTTGAAGTCTTCAAGTTCTGAAGTCAAAACAAACAAGGAATATCTAGACAAGAAGAAATGCTATTAAATCCAGGATGTCATGCAAAGGATCCCTTATCTTTTCTGCTTTGAAATATTAACATGTGATGGCATAGATTTTAAGCTTCCTGAGGATAGAGACAGTCTTTCTCTTTCATATTCATATCTCTAGCATTTAGCACAATGCCTGGCATATAGTAGGTGCTTAATAAATGTTTATTAACTAACTGACCAGATAACATGGCAAACAGAAGCTATAAAGGGTATTTGTCAAGAAAACCAAATGTTTTACCCCAATATCTAACCATCTAATAATTCAAAGAGAATTAAGATTTCCTTATCTTAACTGTTTAAAAATAAAATAGCAGGGGTGGCTAAGTGGTGCAGTGAATAGAGCACCAGCCCTAGAGTCAAGAGGACCTGAGTTAAAATCTGGCCTCAGACGCTTAAAACAAAACTTAGTCTGTGACCTTGGGCAAGTCACTTAACCCCAATTGCCCTCCAAAAATCAAATTAAATTAAATTTAAATTAAATAGCAAAGACTTTCAATCTTTCATTGGATCTTTGGCACCACTGTTATAAATAGTCCTTCCACCGAAATAAATTGATGACTCTTATTAATGTCTTTCCATCAACCCTCCAGAGAAGATGCCTTCAAGGTGTTGGAGGCCTTCCTCTGACTTTTTTCTCTATTTTATAGTTACTAGCATGTCATACAAGCTCTCTTTTGTTTTTTCTTCTTACAACGTGAGTATCCAGCATCCTTTTCTGAATGAATTAATGGAAAAAAAAATAATTGAGCTTATAAAATTTGCTAAGCACTGTGCTAAGCACTGGGGACACAAATACAAAAGCAAAGATGTTCTCTGCCCTCCAAAAGCTTACATTCTAACGGAGGATATTGCACATACAGGACACCAGTATCCAGAGAGGTGCACTTTGGTTCTGAAAGTTAAAAGGATGATGAGTGAAAACATAAGGGAACACACTGACACACCCATATTTGGCTAAAATATTATTCAGAAACAATCAATTATTGTAAAGGAGGACATAGAGCCAGGGTGGGAGTTTCTCCAGGGCATGGTCTCTGGATTGGACTCTTCATTATTTGATGGTTGCTCAGCAGACAAAGGAAGAGGTAGGTGGAGACTAAGTCAGATTTGTGCATTTTGTGGTTCAGTCATTCCCCCTTTTGTTGTTGTTGTTGTTGTTGTTTTTGGCAAAGTTACTAGAGTGACTTCCTATTCCCTGCTCCAGCTCATTCTATAGATGAGGACACTGAGGCAAACATGGTTAAGTGACTTGCCCAGGGTCACACAGCTAGTAAACATTTGAGACCAAATTTGAACTCAGGAAGATGAGTCTTCCTGACTACAGGGCCAGCACTTTATCCACTGTGCCATCTGGTTCCCCTTCTACTTGCAGATAATAGTGTCTTTTTTAGCTACTTCTGTCACAGATGTCATGGTTAGTAATATTCTTCAGTGAGCTTACACTTACCATTGATATTTTCATTGTCCTTTACATCATTTGCAATAATAGTTTTACATTTTTCATATTCATAAAACCACAGTGGGAGAAAATTGGTGTTAAAAAGATGGGTTTTAGTAGTAATGAGAAGCTGAAAGCATTGCACATCGTTCTCCAATAGCCACTCTACCCAATCTCCTCCCACTTCTGACTTCTGAACCCAAACCACTCTCTATCTGGACTGCTTATCCAAGAAAATGAGTTGCCCATCGAACATAAGTTCTACTTTGAGCACTTTGAATTCCTCACATTCTTTCTACAAGAAAGTTCTAAAGAAGTACATGTACTTGAATAAAGTAATTATAAATGACAGAAAACCAGAAAACCATCAAAGTTGGAGAAAAACAAGGTAAAGGTAACATTTTGATTTTGCCAATTTATGTGCCTGTGTACCTGAAAAACAAAACATCATTTTTAAAGTCTTTACTAGATTTGGCTAAGAAATAATATTGGGAAGGATCTTGCTGCTGTGGCTACCATCATTTCTTATTCTAGACCAGTTGTATAAGCAGAGCTTTTAGTTGAATTTCTTATAAAAAAAAGAAAAAAAAAGATGAGAGATGATATTGAACTCTCAATCTTATCTTTCCCTTGTCTCTGTCACCTTAAGGCAAGCTTGATATAGTGACTAACAGGGCAATTGTCCTATCCATAGGCAGTGATCAAGATTACTCTGTAGAGGGCACCTGGGAAAGACAAAGGTTGTGACCCCATCTCTTTGACTCACAGAAATCGAGGAAGATATTTACATCTACCATTAGTGCCCAATGTGACTTTTCCAGCTATGTTAGTCAGACTCTGGTTCTAGAATTCAGATGTTGCATAAATCCGAGTTCATTTGACAAGAGGCACACTGTGATGATAGCCTGCTGTGGGAAAACAGAAAAGATGAGAAAATAGCTAAAAGGGAGAGGAAGAAGATGGAAGAGGCAGGATATATACACAGAGGGAAGTCTTAAATCAGCCATTCACTTCTCAATGGACACCCAAGTTGTTACTAAAGTATATTTATCTCTTTAATTTTCTAAAACCTAGATCCTTATTACTTCTCATCTGACAATTTCAACCAGGTTTTAGTCTTTATTTTTCATTTACTTCTGCTACTTCACCTCTAACTTGTGCTCACATACTATATATCATATGATATCATCATTTAACTCTGTACCAAAATTTTGTTGTCCTCCAGATCATTTCTCATGTCTTCCTTCTCTTTGTTCACATGACTACGACTAATTCAGTTCTTTTCATCTTTCAACCTATACTATTTCAAGAACCTCCTACTGGGTCTCTGTGCATAAAGGGTCTCCTCTCTCCAATCCACCCTCCACGCAGTTACCAAATTGATGTTTTCAAAGGGCAAGTTTCAATCATGTCACTCTCCTGCTCATTAAGCTTCAGTGGCTCCCTATTACCTGGAGGATAAAATACAAACTCTTTTGTTTGTCTCTAACTTCTCATTCCAGGCTGATTATGTATTACTGCCCTTTTCACACCCTATTTTCCAACATAGTACCTACCTTCCAAGGTTGTTTTGCAAATCAAATGAGATTACACACACACACACACATATGCATGATATAATATTTGCATATGCATGATATAATATTTGCATATATGTACACATATATGTACTATATAATAATAAAAAACAAGAAACATTTATATAGCACTTCAAGGTTTGCAATTCTCATTTCACCATCACAACAACTCTAGGAAATAAGTGCTATTATTATTTCAATTTTACAGATGAGGAAACTGAGGCAAACAGAAAGTAAGTGGTTTACCCAAAGTCACAGAGCTAATAAGTACCTGAGGTCACATTTGAATTCATGTCTCCCTGATTCCATGTCAAGATGGTTGACCCATTTTTATTTCTGGTCATAGATATCTTCAATGATATCTTTTACAACTATTCTCTCATGCAAATCATCACTGGTAATATGCTACAGAGAGGTTCTATATGCCCTGCATTCACACCGATACATCACATTCATTCCTGAGAGGACCTTTTAATAAAGAGAGTTTAGGATCAGAGAATAATCCAGGATGGAAGATACCTTGGAGAACAATTAGTCTAAATTTTTCTTTTGACAGTGGAGGAATATGACGTATAGAGAGTACATTAGGCACCTGGAGAGAGAAAGTTAGGGTCTGAATGAAAGGAGGAAACAGGACCCAAGAAAAATTCACAGTTTAATGTTCAGTTGGTTCCTTTTTTCCTGAGCTCCCTTTTCCTCAAAAAGGGCGATTTTAGAAAATGGTTTGTTTATTTTTTAATTTTAAAGTTTTTCCAAACACAAGGAGATTAGCTGGAAACCTCTTACAAAACACTGGCATTCACAAAGCTCCTCTATTCATTTTTGCTTCCACCTAAGAAAAAACATCAAGGACTATCTTTAATATCTTGGGAATTGAGACTACTTTTACTTACTGAAATTAAGCAAATTGTGAAGAAAGAAATAAAACATCACCTGAAATTAATAAACCATAAATAAGACCAGTTCCCATACATTTTATGTTCTAAAAGAAATAGATATTTGTTTTCTTAAAAGCATTTTTTTAATATTTGTCGTGTATAGAGCAGAGGTTCTCAACCCTGTGGGTTATGTTCAATTTGTAACAATGAAAATACAACCTGCATATCAGATATTTACATTACAATTCGTAACAGTAGCAAAATTACAGTTATGAAGCAGCAACAAAAACAATTTTACGGCTGGGGGTCACTACAACATGAGGAACTGTATTAAAGGGTCGTGGCGTTAGGAAGGTTGAGAAACACCGATATAGAGAGTCAATCTTTAGCCCTGATTTGAACCAAACAAGCTGAAATGAATGTGACTTGTACTTGTCATTACGATATTTATTCTTACAATCTAATTCACTAATCAAACGATCTCAAAGAACATGATTTTTTAGGAAAATAATGAAAACTACCAAGTGTTAATGAGAAGGGTTAAGAGCCTTGGGAGTAATACCAGTTCAAATGAGTATCGATTGCTTCTTCGAGGTAAAAAGTCTTTTACTGATATTTGTTTACGTATCATCCCACACTGCCACAGAAAAAGACTTATTTCAATAAGCAACACTTGAAGAAATGAAAGGCTGGATGTCTACCAAATCTTATGTTTGAGCAAAACAATCCCACACTCTAGTTAGAGGCTAGAGTTTGAGGAATGTTTCTTCTGTAAGCACATGCTAGTTATATGAATGTATCTATATCTATATCTCTATATTCTGACTCAAGTAGAAGATATCATTTTATATTGACTGAAGTATTTTTAAAAATTTACAATCAAAATGAGTTTTAAGTTAATAGTGTGTTAAAAATATAAATTGAAAAATTTATATGTCTTCTAAGGCTTTAATTTAGAAAAAAAGTGTTTTTTTAAATCACTCATTTATTTCTTCTGCAACAGATGTTTTACTTGTGTTTGCTGAGACCTTCATTTAAAAACATATCAGGTATTCTGAATTAGTTATTCTATGATACTATAATTTGCAATGGGACTTGAATAAATTGAAGGAGAAATAATCCACTGAAGATGATTCATTTAAAAAAAAAAGTCTTTACCTTGAAATTTCACAAGAAATAGGAAAAAAATCTTAGTTGGGTGCTTCCTGATTGCAAACTTAAAGGTACAGAATCATTAATAGCAACATTTCATATGCCTTATTAGAAGCCTCGTTTAGAACTGTTTGTAGCTAGTGTAGTTTCTCTTTATATAAATTTTATTTGCTAATGTATCAAAAATACCATTTTTATTTAAAGTTGGAAGACGCAATAAAAGGGGGAAAAGTGATGTATCAAGGATCAAGGAAAAAAATCCATAATAACAGCATTAGGGGTAATACTGATTTCAAATCTTGTTTTGAAAAGGAAACGAATGTTCTGTTTCATAGCTTACTGAGCAGAAATATTATTCATCAAAATTCTTTAAATTCTTATCTATTTTCATTCAGAATTTGCATGTCCTTTATACTTCAATCTGAAATTCATAAAATCATTAGTTTTCTTTCAGAATTACATTTACAAAAGCAGGGTAATCAAACAGTGATGCATTCTAAAAATATTTAAGTAAAATCAGTCAAAATTATTAAGAAAATGTATGTAGTTATTTATTCAGCTTCTATCACCATCCTAGAAGTACAAGACTAGAGCTACAGGAAGAAATGAGGGCAGTGGGAAAAGAAATTTAGGAGTCAACTGGACAGGGCAAATAATTGAAATCCTGGCAACAGATCAGATCTTCAGGGGTGGGTGTGCAGCTAGAGATGAGAAAAGGACCAAAGACAGAACTTTTTGGAAAGAAATTTGGGGAGTAGAAGGATCTGAAAAGCCAGAATGTCGTAAGGTATAGTAGAAAAACTGTCTTTGGGGTCAGAAGATAAAGGTTTAAATCCTCGCTGCTTTGTGACTTAGAGCAAGTGACATTTTTACCCAGCTTTTCCCTCTGCAAAATGAAGAGGTAGAACTAGATAAGGGGTGCAAAACCTGCAACCTCAAGGGTACATGTGGCCCTTTAGGTCCTCAAGTGCAGCCCTTTGAATTCAAACTTCACAGAACAAATCTTTTTATTAAGGGGATTTGTTCTGTGAAGTTTGGATTCAGTCAAAGGGTCACACTTGAGGACCTAGAGGGCCACATGTGCTCTCCAGGCTGAAGGCTCTCCACCCTGTACTAGATCATCTCTGAGGTCCATTTTAGCTCTAAGTCTATGAACCTATAGACTTGTAAGGGTTGGAACAACTACAGAAGCACATTTTAGATAGCTAATAAGTAACATCCCTGGGTAAAGTATAACAGCTTCTGAGATTCTGCTTTTTCTAACCCTTCCACAGTGCATTTATCATTTGGTCAATTAAACATTTGCTTTGCAATCATTTTAGCACCACAAAACACATGTAATGGTAATTAATTTGTTTTATCAGATGTTAAGTAGATCCTAGTAACCTAGTGTTAAGTATAGAACTCTGTCCATTGGTGATAAGGTGTGAATTCCCAGAACTCTGTCCATTGGTGAGAAGGGGGGAATTTCCCTG
>JAQQSW010013903.1:0-12216 GCA_028646575.1 Pseudocheirus occidentalis
GTGTTAAGTGTCTGAGGCCGGATTTGAACTCAGGTACTCCTGACTCCAGGGCCGGTGCTCTATTCACTGCGCCAACTAGCCACCCCAAAAGATAATATTCTTAGAAGCAGGAACTATACCTTGTCATTCTTCTTCTGATTTCTACCAATAATTTACATACAGAAAGTACTCAACAAATACTTATTGGGTGAAGAAAATTTTCCTCCAAAGCCTGGCTAGGTGATAGATAACTGTTAAATTAATTAACAAGGATATTAAGTACCTCTTATGTTCCAATTTTTTGTCAGGTGCCTGAGATACAAACATTAAGGTAATTATTTATTTCTTTTTGCAGGGGGAAAGGCAGGGCAATTGGGGTTAAGTGACTTGCACAAGGTCACATGCCTACTAAGTATTAGGTGCCTGAAGCCCAATTTGAACTCAGGTCCTCCTGGCTCCAGGGCCAGTGCTCTATTCACTGTGCCACCTAGCCACCCCTAAAGTAAACTTTATGCTCATGATCATGGGTAATAATAGTTAAATTTCCAAGATTCTACAATTGTGTATTATCAGAATTTTTCTGGAGCTGATGTCTTAATGTAAGAGTTACTCCTCAAAGTACGCTTTCTAAGAGCCTTCTTTTCAGTGTCTATGCTATGTCAGCTTTGAATAAACTTGTCCCATTCTGGTCATGAGATGCCTTAATTTGAGAATGGAATGATTAGAGGTGGAGGCAATATGGCAGAGTAAAAGCAGGAAATTGTTTGATCTCTATCCCCAAAGACCTCAAAATAACTGTAAAAAATGATTTTAAACAAATTCTAGAACTAGAGAAACCACAAAATGACAGAGTGAATCACAACTCCACCTGAATAAAGCCTGGCAGACCAGTAGAAAGGGTCTATCACACCAGGCTGGGAGCGTAGTGCAGGCCTACGTGGGGGTGTGAGGGTACAGATGGAAGCAGAGCAGGCTTCAGGGGACTGAATCACAGCAGCTATGGTGGTTTGAGACTTCTCAGCCCACAAATGCCAAAGACAAAGCAAAGGTCTGTGGGGAAACTTTGTTGGACTTGGGTGAGAGAAGAGTGTAGTCTAGCTCCAGCCCCAGGGAGGTGGAGGTGACTATGGTAGCAAAGGCAGCAATAGCTGCTCCTCAAGCTCCAGGTCCACAGATGGTGGGGGGATCAAACTGCTGATCATAAGGGCAATTGAAGAGATCTCTTGACTGGTGCTGAGGCAAAATTTTCTTGCTTTGTCATGCTTGGATCTAGGTGGTGGTCCTGGGGTGAAGAAGAGTGCTTGATTGGCATAGCTTGTGGCAGCTGTGGAGAGAGAATTCTCCTCACAGTTCTGAGGCAGGAAAGAGTGCTTGTGGTCACCCAGAGACCAGACTCACAGACCAGACTGCAGACCAGACCACAGAGGAGTACAAACATATCCTTCGATCATATCACCTTAAAATAACTGAAAATTCACTAGTGCACAGAAGTAACTCTGATAACAACTATACATTCTGGAAGCAGAGTGCTACCTTGGCAAAGAGCTCAAATGTCAAGAACTGACTGGGAAAATGAACACACAAAGGGGAAAAAAATCAGACTATAAAGTATTATTTTGGTAACAAAGAAGATTAAAACATCCAACCAGAAGGCAACAAACTCAAAACTCCTGGATCAAAACACTTTGAGAAAAATATAAATTGGTTTCAGGCCATGGAGGAGCTCAAAAGGGATTTTGAAACTCATTTAAGAGAAGTAGAGAAAAAATTGGGAAGAGAAGTGAGAGTGATGTAAGAAAGTAATGAAAAATGACTCAACATCTTGCTAAAGGAGATCCAAAAAAATACTCAAGAAAATACCACTTTAAAAAGTAAACATATGGCCAAAGAGGTCCAAAAGTTAACGAGGAGAAGAATGCCTTAAAAAGAAAAATTGACTAAATGGAAAAGGAAGGTCAAAAGCTCAGTAAAGAAAGTAATTCTTTAAAAATTAGAATGGAACAAATGGAATTTAATGACTGTGAGAAATCAAGATATCATAAAACATAACCAAAAGAATGAAAAAGTAGATGACAATGTGAAATATTTCATTGGAAAATCCATTGACCTGGAAAAGAGATCCAGGAAAGATAATTAAAAAATTATTAGACTACCCGAAAGCCATGATCAAAAAAGAGCCTAGACATCCTCCTTCAAGAAATTATCAAGGAAAACTACCCTTATATTCTAGAGCTAGGGGGTAAAATCAAATTATTTTATATTTTGTTTAGTTATAGAATGACCATATGCTAATCTTTTTCCATCCTATACAGTACCATTTTCCCCAGATTTTATAATAATAAAAGTTTAGCTAATATAAGAAAAAAACAAAACAAAACAAAGACCCATTATATTATCACTGTCTTACTTAGAGTCTGAAACAACTTTCACTTTTATTTTTCAGCTAATGAAAAACAATTATTCTGCTGAAAAAATAGCTAAAGAATTATTTCTATTCTGCAAATGTGCTAAGTACTTTCCCCAAGGGAAGTAATTCCCAGATTTCAATTTTTGGGAACTACTTCTCTTGACATCTACCTTGTGAATATGCTTTCAATCTTCACTTTCATGTACGTGTATTAGTGGTATGTTCATACTGAAGTGTAAAACAATATGGATGAACAACTTGTGAATGTTTTTTTCATATTCAAATACAGGTTTCCTGAATAACACAGAAGTTTATTTTTGGCAACTTCCCTTTCTATTTCAACTTAGAAATAGATTGTCAGGGAATATTCACTTACATTATTAAATTCAGAAGTAGCAGCAGCTATTAAGAATGTAAAATGACCTTCTGTTCCCATATTTACTCTGGTTCTGCCATTATAATCAGCTTTCCCCTTCGGCCTTCTTAAATTTTGGCTTTGATTAGTGCCACCTTGTAATTGGTCAGTAAATGCAATAAATAACATATTCTGAATTATAATTGACTGTTGTGGGATGGAAAAATGACAGAAAGAAAGAGTTTAGAAATCCTACTTGGAATGTTACTTCAGAGGAATGTTTGTGAAATGTATCTCCCAATTCTTATCACTGGGGTAATGCTTTACGCATATCAAATGAGATATTCATTGCCAGATGGTTATATTGTGTTGATTTGTTTGTTTTAACTGTAATTCTCTCTTAAGAGAGTTCTAGTGTATATATGTGTGTGTGCATGTGCATGTGCGTGTGTGTGTATGTGTGTGTGTGTGTGTGTGTGTGTGTGTGTAGCAGGGGCAGTAAAGATGTCGAGAAGTATAATGATACTGTTTAAAAATCAACAAACTTTTAACAACTTGCTTTTGAAAAGTTCACTTTCAGAAGTGATATATACTAATAGATTGTAATTGCAGGGAATATTGTTTTAACTTGAAAATAAATTTGACTAGAAAAATGACTTAGCTAAATGGACTGTGGAAGGTGATCTGATTTTATTTTCATTTTAAAGAAATTCTCAGAAAGTACAACTCTAGTTACATGGTTCCTTCCTACTATTAAAAATAATCTCTCTTACTAATCAGGTTGCACAGTCCTGAATGCCAAACTCCATAGATGTAAATTGGACCTTTTTGAGAGGATAGGGGGATAGGAGAATTATGTCATTAGCATAATTAAATGAGGGATCTTCGTCTACAAACTAAGATTTAGCATGTGCAAACACACATATGTGCACATACACATGCACAACACTCAGCCCAGTGCCTGGCACATTGTATTTGTTGTTGCTTAGTCATTTAGTGATATGGGTTCTTTGGCACCTAAGGCTTCAATCAGTGGTCAGAATTTATCACTTCTCTCTCCACAGGCAAATAGCATTTTTCATTATGGGTCCTTTAGAATAGTTTTGTATCCTTGTCTTAATCAGGGTGTATTTCTACAGTATGCCCCTTATCCCTAGAAATAATTTCCTTTTTTATCTCTACCGCTCTGAATCTTTTGCTGACTGTAAAATTTCCCTTATTTTCCTGTTTTTTTGTAATTTTGGCCACAAACTTTTTCCCAAATTTAATAGAATTAAATTTATATTTAATAGAATTAAAATTCTTTTAAAACATTAATAGAATCAAAACTATCCATTTTACTTCCAGTAATCCTCTCCAGCTCTTATTTGGTCATAAAGCCTTTCCAAATCCAAATATCTGACAGGTACATTCTTTCTTTTCACACTTTCCTAATTTACTTATCTCCTATTATATGTAAATCATGTATTCATTTTGATTTTACCTTGGTATGGCTTTTTGACTACACTTTCCTATAAATAAAGAAGGTAGGTGGTATAATGGATAGAGTGTCAGGCCTAAAGTCAGAAAGACTTATCTTTTGCATTAAAATCTGCCCTCAGAAACCTACTAGTTGTATGTCCCAGGGCAAACCACGTACCCTTATTTACCACAGTTTCCTTATCTGCAGAATGAGCTCCAGAAGTAGTGGCAAACCAGTCCAGTATCTTTGCTACAAAAACCTCAAATTGGGGTATAAAGAATAAGTTATGACTGAAAAATACCCGAGCAGTTGAAAAAATTTTCAGTTTAAGTATCTTTTAAAAATGAACTTAAGAATCATAATCAAATAATAATGGAGTTCCGCAAAAGAAAGAGGAGGGAATAACAAAATCTGATAATACAACAAAGAAAACAAATAAACAAATATACAGGACAATTTTATCAAATTTGTTCTCTAGGGTTACAGTGTTATTACAGGATCATAGATTGAGAAGTAATTTAATTCAACCTTATTTTATGGATGAGAAAACCAAAGCCCAGAGAAAAGAGATTAAATTATTTATCCAGGATTACACAAATAGTAAGCACCCCATCCAAAATCATTCTGATCTCTAGCACTGAATATATCCACTACAATATAATATCAAAACTTGTGCTGAACAGTGATGCTCTTGAAGCATTGTAAGCATGTAGTTCAGTTGTTAGTCATGTCTGACTCTTTGTAACTTCATAGAAGTTTTCTTGGCAAAAAACTGGAGTGGTCTGTCATTTCATTCTCCAAAATATTAAGTCAAACAGAGATCATATGACTTGCCCAGGGTCACACAGCAAGTGATCATCTGAGACCAGATATGAATTCGATCATCCTGAATCCAGACCCAGGGCCCTATGCACTTAGCCACCTTGCTGCATCCATCTAAGTTTAATTTATGTTAATCAGATTATACTTCTAAAGACACGAATTGTGGATTTATATTTTAGGAAGATTTCTAATCACAAGACTTTAAGGTTGGAAACCTTACTTAATCATTATTACCAGAAAATTGCAATTATCTCCCTGGCTGCATCCTCCATCTCCTGACATCTTAAATGTATTTCTGTTAATCAAAATCCTTATGTAACATGCTTTGGTCCTGAGTCTTCCTAAGCTTCTTTAATTCTTCATGTTTTTTTTTCTTTTTTTCTTATATAGAGCTATAAGATATTTGTGAAAATTTTAAAGTAATGACCTGGGAGTTCCCAATCTCCATTTTTCTATAAAAGTAGAGCTCAGTAAAATCCCTTTGGGTGTGACATAATTGATTGATATGCATGGGCTACTATAGACTTAAAAAAAATTCTTTATAGTCATTCTGAAATGAGGTCACCGTTTGATAATACACATTTGACAGTCTTATTGGTTGAAAATTCTGGCAGTTTGGAGGAAGATTTCAACCCAAATGGCTATAATTTAAGAAAGGCTGGCAGATGGGTAAGCTTAGTCATCCGCCTTATTCAGTGTCAAATACCAATAAACAATCTTAAATAGAATAAAACTTTAAGAAGTTAAAATTAAGCTGAATACATCCATAGACTGACCCAATTCTGTCTTATGACCTCTTTTACTTCTCTACTTGGATTTGTCATTATATCACAACATTTGAGCCAATGTAGCAAAGGGAAAAGAGCCCTAAGTTTGAAAATTTGGAGACTTGGCTTTTAATCCTAGCAGTACCAGGGACTAGTTATTTTACTTCTAGAAAGCCTCTTTATGTCTCTTTGGCTTAGGTTATTTTTTTATTATCTAAATTAATGCTATTTATGTTTTCTTTTTAGGATCATATAGATCCACAACTGGGAGGGTTTCAGAAATCTGATTTAATAGCTCTCATTTTATATTTCTAGAAACTGGGCATAGAAAATTAGAAGAATTCTTCAAGATTATGCAGGCATTAATCATCAAAGGAAGGATGTGAACTCAAGCCCAGTAAGTCTAAAATCAGATACGATGGCTCAAAAAGATCCTTCCTGCTATAGCCTCCTGTGGTTTATCTTTGAAAGTATGGTACTAGATTAAGGAAAAGTAGTATCTCAGTTTTTCCTATAACAAAGTAATCAAAATGGAGATGTTGAAATAGAATTCTATTACTTAAAAACCTATGAGCAAATAATTCAATTCAGAATGTCAATCTTTCATCTTGGGCTGTATTGTATTTTCATTGAGCACAGTCAAGTACAAAACCAGCTTTGACTTATTTGAATATTTATTATATTCCTTTACTAGAGTCTAAATTGTTGTTCGTCACTTGTTTTCAAAGAGAACCAATGACATCATGGAGTAATGTCTTGACTTGATTGTGAATGGGATTTAAGTAAGGCACAGTTGCACAAAGTTGTTAGCCTTACTTTCTCTTCCAGCATCATCAAATTCTAGTGGTATGACAAGTCAGATTGAGTGATAATGACCCAGGATGCAATAGATTACTTAGTGTCTTTAATATCTGAACAATATCTACCATCTCTACACACTACATAACACATTTCAGTTTCATGGCCACTGGAACAAATTGTTTTTATTTGTTCATTCTGTCAGGAGAAGTCTTCACACGCTTGGAGTAGACATCCTCCTAATTCACTGATGGGACTGAAGCCGATCAGTTATCCTTATCCTGGGTTATTCCATCTGCTAAGATGGTTTTACTGTGTGTGTACTGTGATGGCAAAAAACATATCTTAGCGAAGTTTTCTGTCTCCCTTTTAACATAGTACAGTACTCTATATGTATAACATGCTTTAATATATGATTTTCAGATATAATTTCTTGAATTCTTTCTCAAGTTAGTCTTGGTATGTAGTTTCTTAAACTTTTATCACTTTTTCTTGACAAATATTTTTTATTGTACCTTACCACACATCTTGGAGGCAGCTAGATGTCTCAGTGGATTGAGTGATGGGCTTGGTGTCAGGAAGTCCAGGCTTCAAAATATGGCCTCTGACTCTCACTAGCTGTGGGACACTTAGAAAGTCACTGAACTTCTGTTTTCCTTAATCCACTAGAGAAAGAAATGGAGACCATTCCTGTGTCTTTGTCATGAAAACCCCATGGATGGTATGGGCCATGGGGTCACAAATGATTAGACGTGATAAATAACTAGACAACAATTGCATATCTTATATAACAATAAAATGTGAAAAAGAAATCCTAAACCACTTGCTTCAAAATAACTGTTCTTTATGAGACTAGATACAGCATCAATAATGTATTACAAGGGGTGGCTAGGTAGCACATTGAATAGAGCACTGGCCCTGAAGTCAGGAGGACCTGAGTTCAAATCCGGCCTTAGACACTTGTTACACTTACGAGCTGTGTGACCTTGGGCAAGTCACTTAACTCCAATTGCCCTCCAAAAAGCAAATAAATAAATATATAAATGAATAATGCATTACAGTAAAGTCAAAATGGAAGATTATGTCTCATGTACAATTAGGAGAGGCTAATTAAAATAGAAAGATGGCAAATGATTCAGATATTTGCTCCCGAATATGGGAATCCATAGTTTCCTTTAAAGCTTAGTTTAATTCCATAGCACATCTGGGGTCTTTCCAAATCCCCCATCTCCCACTCCTTGACCTTTCTACCTTCCCCCCTACACAAATCCAGTATTTGCTTTGTACCTATTTTCTATAAACTTTTCTATGTAGACATTTTCCCCATAAGTAAAATGCAACTGCTGAAACCAGTGTTATTCTCTGTTTATCTCATGTATTTGTTGCATAGTAGATATTTAACAAATTCTTATTTACTAATATTAAATAGATAGTAGTCCATTTGAAGTTATGACTTCAGACACAAGATCATCAGACAATTATCCAGACATAGGTTTCTAGAATGATTAGATAAAGCTACCAGTGACCTGGTCACATAGAAAAATTATGGTTAACTGATGGATGGAAAATCCATCTCCTCCATATCAAGAAATCAATAGGAGGGCCCTTAATAAGTTGAGTGGAAGCCTTGTGAAAGATTTGTGAGTGATTTACATTTAAGTGTCGCATAGATTAAAAAAAATTGTGGTTGAGTTGTAATCAGTGGCATTTGAAGGAATAAGAACATTACTGATATCACAGATCTACCAAGGCAGAGATTTGAACAAAGGAAGCTACTAACCATGGTCATTTCGATTAAAGATAGTGTTATCCAAAGTTATTCTGTGCAAAGAGTAGCTAACTAAAATCTAAGCAGATTGGAATGCCATTCACAGGCCTGCAGAAAGCATTCTAAACCTGCTTGTGGGGGATGATTGCTTTCTTTTTTCCTTATAAGGATAATGGATTCTGCTCAAGTTGGATAAAACATACTTCCCAAAGAACAAGAAGGTCCAAACCTGAATAACAAATGATATTTGTTACATAAATTTTACAAAAGGAAACTAGAAGTTAAATGCAAAAAGTTGCTAATGATACGCTTTATTCTTTGGAACAGTTGTTTGGAATTGAAAAAATCACACATGTAGTCACATTGTTGCTACGTAATTTTTGAAAGATACCCTACATTATAGGCCCCTGTATTAATACTCTCTAAGAAAAACTAGAATCAGAACTACAAACCTCCCTAAGGGAAGACTGAGAAAGGAATATCTTCGCAAAAAATAAATTTGAGAGGAAAATTTATTGTGGCTTTGATTATTTTAAATCTTTTAGTAAGCAGAGAAAAGAAAGACAAGAAACTAGTGTGACTCTATTATGAAGAGGTTTGACATGTAAAATAGTACTTCTCTATGTGAAGATTTTTGTGTATGGATTGATGACAAATGTCAGATAGAAGAAGAAAAGCTGTTGTGATGAGCGAGGACATAGGTGAATGATGGCATGATGGATTATCTGCAAATTTCATTACATGACTTCTATTACGCTACAGTGTAACATATTTTCTGACAAGTGAAAAAGAGTTACTTAAAAAATAAACATGAAAGACAAGATCTTCATAAGAAATTGAAGGTTCATGTCATTTTCTTGGTTACAGATTTCTCAGGTGTGAAACTCAGATGTTCATCAGAGATAGTCTTTATGTCCTGCAACTAGAAGAATAACTCTTAACATGGAATTAATTGACCCCAAAGGGGACCATGGATAGATTTTATGTGATCATGCTTTAATAATAGCATTTCAGCATAAGTAGCTTCCATTGTATTCCTCTGTATTTCATTTCAACTATTAAAAATCTTTATTATAAGAAGGGGTCCATGTGGTTTGCCATACCGATGAAGCAATACATGACAAAACAAATCAGCTAAGAATTCCTGACTTAGAAGGAAGACTCCTTTGGCTCAATTGCTATGAGGTCAATGATATCATAGGAAAATTCCTATGAATTTCGAAAGTAAAGTTAAGTATAACTACACAAATCACGGGTACAAGTACATATTAGTTTGTCCAGAATTGTGGAAAGGCTGAAATGAACAATATGGGTCCCAAAGCAAGTTGTATGCTCCCAC
Organism: Pseudocheirus occidentalis; assembly: GCA_028646575.1. Classification (NCBI taxonomy): domain Eukaryota; kingdom Metazoa; phylum Chordata; class Mammalia; order Diprotodontia; family Pseudocheiridae; genus Pseudocheirus; species Pseudocheirus occidentalis. The sequence continues at coordinate 9,698 of JAQQSW010013903.1, forward strand.
AACACTAACATCCACAGTGCATAATGGATTCTGAATCATTACATTTTAAAAGAAAATTTAAAAATGGAAAATTGCACATTGGTGAATGACCAAGTTGGTGAGGGGGCAGGAAATCTGACATATAAGGATTTCTTTAACCACTTTAGGATGTTTTTTCCTGAAGAATATAAACCTATGTACACATATGCACACACATTCATACGTGCATGTACACATGAATATGATTTGTGGTTGGAGGTTAATACCTGCATCTAAGTACTTTATACACTATTATGACTTTCATAGGGACAAGAGATTTGACTTGACCCAGGAAGGAAGAACTAAGAACGATGTATAGAAGTTGAAAGAGGCGGATCTGGGCTTAAGGTAAAGGGTGAGGCAAAGCAGGGGTGGATGGGGGAGGAATCCTGAAAATTGTCACAAAGTAGAATGGACTATCTGTAGAAGAAGGGAATTTTCTCTCACTGGAGATCTTGGATGGATACTGAATGATAAATTTCCAGAAATGTTGTAGAGAGATTTTTCTTTCTGAATACATGTTAGAAAAATAGTTTTTCCAACTCATAATTTTGGTAATTCAGCAATTAAAATAAGACATGCACAAGTTGTGGTACTTATAATAAACATTTTAATATTGAGAAAGATGATTCATTCTACAACTTCCACAACAGTAGGTAACTTAATAATAGTTGAGATGCAGCCTTATAGTAGACATATAGTTAGATTTTATAAAACTTGTAGAATTGGAAGAGAATTTATAGGTCACCTAAACCTACGTCCCCCCAGTGCAAGATTCCATTCTACAATATCACTGACAAATGGCCATCCATACTATACTTACACAGAATCTTCCCTTATTGTGAAAGGTAAAGGATAAGCTCAGACTCATGTGAATAACCTTCCATAAAAAGAAATGAATGGAATTAATAAAATGGAATGAAATGAAAAAAATAGAATGAAATAGGAACACATTTATTTCAAAAATCATTTGCCCCCATAGTTCAAGAGTCATGCATTTGCATGTCCTTGGACTTAGAGGAATTCATTGGATTTGAACTGACCTGTTTCTAAAGTTATTTCTTTTGTCCACTACATACTTTGTCAGTATTTTAGAGAAGAAACTGATCAAAGTCAACTGAGAAAATTGAATCCCTTACCTATGTAGCAATCTATTGCTAAGATCACTGAAGAAAATGGTTTTATTACATTCAGATATTTATAGATTGCCATAAATTTATTAGGCCCTGGATGACAAAGTCAGATTTTTTAAAAAGAGCACGAGAAAGCCCTTGTTGTCTGATAAACAGTCTCTTACTCTATAAGGAACCTTCATAAGAAATACATATACTCAGGAACATAAAGGAACAGGATCATTTCAACTAAAACACTAGCCAATCTAGCCAATCTAGTGGTGTCTCAATGTGGGAGCTTTCATTAGAAACCTAAGAAAATTAAATAGTTGGATTGTGTTGGATTTTGGCTTATAAATACTTTGCTATTGTAATGATTTGCTGAAACTATAATCAGCCTTCACCACTGCAAATCTCAACACATGCATGACTTCTTCATAACCGAGTAGTATTCTTGTCTATGTGCACCTGTAAGTTCTTTTTTTCCTCGTGATATATTTTTTTATTTGTTTTCTTGTTTACATCATTCATTTTCATGACATTTTTGAATTACATATTTTCTCCCCATCTTTCCCTTGCCCCAACCCTAAAACAGCAATCCCACTGTAAAGCTCCTCCCCTGCTCTGCTCTCTTACTTTCTGGAAGGGCATGGAGGGTCTCCCTACCCCAGCCCCTGTATATCTTAATTCCTAGTTGCAGGACTTGCAGAACTTTAAATTCTAGATTCTTTCAATTCCTCCCTTGTCCCCCACCTACACTGGAAGGACAATCAATTCAATACAGGTGTGGATGTGTGATTACACAGGACATCTTCATAGTGGACATATTGTGACAGTGATCATCTGTCTCTCCTCCCTCCCCCTCCCCTACTTTGTTCTGTTCTCTACTCTGTGTTTGTCCCTTTAATGAAGTGTGTGCTTCCAGCATCCCTCCCCCAGATCCTTCCCTCCCCTTTGTCATTGCCCCTCTCATCCCCATGCCCCCTACTTTCCTGTGTGGTATAATGCCCAGTTTAGAGTTTATGCCATTTCTTCCCTAAGCCAAATTCAATGAGAGTAATTGAAAGTAAAGTTGTAACAGTTATCCTTTGCCTCTTCTATATGGGATGATTAACCGCATTTTGTCTCTCCCTGTCTCCTCTCATTCTAGTACTCTTTCACCTCAGAATTTCACCTTTTAAAGTATCATCCCTACGTATTCAATTCATCCTTTACCCTCTATATACACATATACACTCATGCTCAGATGTGTATTCATACGCATATATAGCCTTCTATATGGACACATGTGTAAGTATACATACACACACACACACACACACACACACACATATATATATACATATATATATATATACATATATATATATACATTTGTATTCCTTTCAC
>JAQQSW010013904.1:0-12216 GCA_028646575.1 Pseudocheirus occidentalis
CTCTCTCTCTCTCTCTCTCTCTCTCTCTCTCTCTCTCTCTCTCTCTCTCTCTCTCTCTCTCTCCCCATCTCTCTCTCCTCTTTTCCCTCCTCTCTCTATCTTTCCTTCCATTCTTTCCCCTCTCCATCCCCATCTCCTTCCTTTCTACTGCTACATACACACTTTCCCAGATATCTCCTGTCCTAAAAAAAACAAATAAACAAGATATCTTCTACCTTGTGATTTCCTCAAGCTATCATGCATTTGCCCCCCTTTCACAAATACCTAGGGGAAAAAATGTATTTCTTCTACTTCTTCACCTCCAACTCACCTCTCATTCCTTTGGAATCTGGTTTCTGATTCCTCTATTCAAGCAAAATTGCCCCTTCCAGTGTTACCCACAAACTTTTCATTGTCAAGTCCACTGGTCCTTTCTCAGTGCTCACCCTTCCTGACACCTCTGAGGCATATGATGCTCCTGAACACTTCTTTGGTCCTCTTAGGTGTTTTCTCCTTCATATTTTATGACACCATTATTTCTTGGTTCCCTTGCCTCAATCTGATTTCTCATTCCCATCCTCCTTTTCTTATCCCCACCCCTCTTAAGCTTAGGAGTCCTCTAGGGCCCTCTTCTCTCTATGCAATGATTTGCACCCTTGAAACTTAGTAAAGCTGAAAGTTGAAAATGATGAGAGACAGAGACACAGAAATAAAAGAGGAAAAGGTTTTGAGATTTAAAAGAAGTACTCTGTGCCTTGGAAAGATTCTGAAACCTGAATTGCTCAACTGCATATAAGGAGACCAACAAGCCAATTAATTTGTTACAGGGTACATTCTTTATGTATATCTTTGTTCCTGGTTTTTTAGACTTTTTCAGTCATGTCCTTCTCTTTGTGACCCCTTTTGGGGTTTTCTTGGCATAGGTACTGGAGTGGTTTTGTCATTTCCTTCTCCAGCACACTTTACAGATGAGGAAACTGAGGCAGACAGGGAGAAGTGATTTGCCCAGGGTCACACAGCTAGTAAGTGTCTGAGGCTAGATTTGAACTCAGGAAGATGAGAGTTACTGACTTCAGGCCTGGCACACTATCCGCTTTGCTGCCTGCTTCCTTGTGTCTGATACTCATGTACAAAGACCCCAGTAGGTGTCTAGGAAAATGTAACTGGCTAAATGGGGCCTAATTACCATAAACAGAGGTGAAGTCTCTGACTATGGAAACTTGCTCTGAACCAGGACAGATTGTCAATTAGGACTGCCTAAACTTCTTTCATCTTCAGCCAAGAAGTAAAAAACCTCAGAGCCAAAGTCAAACTTCTGCCAATCCAAGGCTAACTAAAAACGGCGCACTAACTGGGAGAAGAGCACTATCATCTTCTGTCTTGAGAGAACATAGTAAAATGTATCATTGATAGCGCATTGCTTGCTTTCTCAAGGGCTGGGGAGGGGTAGGAGGGAGGGAGAGAATTGTGTACTCAATTTTTTAAAAAAACAAATGTTAAAAATGTTTAAATATAATTGGAAAAATATTTAATGAAATAAAATATATTTTTAAAAGTAAAGAGAATGTAAAGTAATATAAATATAACAAAATAACATCAACAATAAAGACTAGAAAAAAAGAAAAAAACCAATAAAGAACAACTTACTAAGCAAGTGACTGAATGTGATAACAGATTATAGGTCCTATAAAAGACACAGCTCAAACAGTCCAATGAACTCATCTGCCCCACAGCGAGGCCGTGCCCTGCAAAGAGCCCAGTGACCAAGAGACCTTCCTAGATGGGTTTAGTGGCAACTCCCCATTGGCAGATTTGTCCTTCCTGGTCCAGCCAGGCATCAGTCACTCAGCAACAAGACAACCTGCCTGACCTCGCCCAGCAACATCAGCTAGCAGTCAAGTGACCTTCCTGGTCTGGCCGGGCAGCAACTGAGCCCAGTAAAGAACCAGCCCAGCAGCAGATTGACCTGAGATATCATGGCCTTCACAAAGCCAATGCAAGGGAGCTACCCATCCCCTAGAAACACTATGTCCTTTGAGAAGCCAGACCTGCTAAGGGGTGATATAATTTGTCCATCCCCAATGCCACTGCCCACAGCAAACTTCATGAGGACGCTTTAGAGAAAGAAAAGATATCAAAGCCCTTAGTGCTAGAGTTATGAAATACCTCGGCCATGTACACTCTCTAGATGTATGCCTCACTACCACTGTATTGTCAGCTTATGTTCCTTCCCCTTCATGGACTCTGTGCCCGGGCTTTATGACTGCTCTTCTTGCTTCAATAGTTGAGTAAACATCTTTTCTAAAGACCGGAGTCTGAGGAGGATTGTTAAAGAGGAGCACACCGCTGGGGGCCCCTGAGCTACCAGTTGGGAAGATAAACATGCTTAGGATTATCTCTTAAATCCTGGGAGTAGCAGCAGAATCAACCTACCTGTTCTAGTTCAGGTTGGGGGATTGTCACTAGTGGGTTTATGCTGGCTATGTTTTTATATATCTTTCTCGCGCTCTCATCACTTTCTGAGTTAAACCTTCATTTCAATATAGATGACTAGCAGATCTCCAGATTCAGTCTTCTTTCTCCTAAATTCCTGCCTGTTAGACATCTCCTACTACACATCCCATAGACATCTCAAATTCAACACGTACAAACCAGCCTCTCCTCCGATGTGGTGAGGACCACTATCCTTCCAGTAACTTAGTGTGGGAGCTTGAGGTCCTCCTGCACTCTTTTCTCTCTCCCATTCCCCACACTGAATAAAGTGCCAAGTCTTGAGTAGCCTTCTGTTTGGTCCCCCAACTTCCCAGTCTCTCCCCTCTCCAATCCATTCTCCATACAGCTAAAAAAAATACTCCTTCTACAGCACAGGACTGACCATATCACTCTCCTTTTGAAGAATCTCTGTTGCCTCTAGAATAAAATACAAACTCTTGATCATGTCATTTAAAACCCTATTCAGTCTGGCTCCAGCCCACCTTTCCAGACTGATTTCACAATACTCTCCCTCATGTACTCTACATTACCACCAAACTGGCCTATGCCCTATATCTGATATTCAATTTTCCAGTCTCCATGGCTTTGCCTAGACTGTGCCCTATGCCTACTGCATGTTCCCCTCTCCCCTCCACTTCTTAGAATCTCACATTCCACCTCCTATGGGAGGCCCTTCCTGTCGTCCTCAGTCTTAATGTTCTCTTCCTCTTAAAGTTATTAGCTCATATAATTATGCATTTCTGTCTACTTCCTGATGTCCTTAAGTGGCCTCTTTGTTCTTGTTCAGTCATAAATCTTTAAATATGTTAGTAATATATTAACGTAAGGTAAATATAATATAATAAATATATTTATTACCATATAGGCATATATCCATATACCAACTACATATGTGTGTACATATATAGACATATATATTAATTTAATTAATAATTAAATTAATTAAATAATTAAATTAAGTTAATTAAATTAAATTTAATTAATTAAATTCCCTTCTCTTTGCATGTGTTGTATCCCCCAGCAATGGAAGCTCTTTGCCTGGGCAGGGCCAGCTTTGGTCTTGTCTTTGTTTTTTTCCAGTTTCTATATTGCCTTGCACAAAGTAGGTATTTAATTAACACGGGCTTGCCAACTGAGCTGAACAGAGCCCAGCAGCACAACATCTGAAATGCTATTTAGATAAATACCAGCCGATAAGTCAGTATTTATTAAATATGGTTGTTGAACCTGTTAGGAACCATCCTCACTCAGCTATCACCCAACTGTCAGCTGTGCATTTTATTAAAAGACAAGAAGGAAAACCCTGGCCAAAAAGTTTTGCCACATTTCAGATATGCTTTATCTGCAGCTTGATTCTAGGCTATCCGTCTAGTAATTCTGTCCAAAAGAAGAAAATGAACTTAGTCCGACATGAAGTGTTCTTAATTAAGCATGCTTCCTTTCAGAGACAACCTCCCAAAAACACACTTAGTGCTTACAAATAATCCATTTAATAATCACTGCTAGAGATAAAGAGGAATCATTAATTGCGTCTATGCAGGCAACATTTTGGGAAGTTATGGGGCTTCATAGCACACAATGTACAGGACTTGGAGTGAAGAAGACTCATCTTCCTGAATTCAAATCTGACTTCAGACACTTCCTAGATGTATGACCCTGGGCTAGTCACTTCACCCTGTTTGCCTCAGTTTCCTCATCTATAAAATGAGCCACAGAAGAAAATGGAAAATTAATCCATTATCTTTGCCTAGAAAACTCCAAATAGGGTCATGAAAAATTAGACATGACTAAAAAAAATGACTGAACAATGGCAAAGGGGACACCTAGGGACATCAGAAAGTAGGCAGAAATGTATAATTATATTATATGAATGAATTTGATTATATTGATAATCAGAACCTGCATTTATATAGCACTTTTGGTTTGCAAAGTGCTTTACAAATAGTATTTCATTTTATCCAGCCCTGTGCACTTCAGCCTTTACACTTTATGTAGCTGGCAAGTGTCTGAAATCCCAATTCGAATTCAGTCCAGACACCACCTCACTGCCCCTATTATGTTAAGAGAGTTAACAAGATGTCCCAAGATCCCACTGCTAGGCATATACCCCAAGGTGGTCAAAGAGAGAGGTCGGGGAAAGATTCACTAGACACCAAAGTACATTCTAAATAATGTATTTCTAGGAGCGGAGGAGTGGGGACAAAGGAAATGCCTATCGATCGGAAAGGGTGAAGCGTGAATGAATCGCGTAGCCTTAAGGAAAGTCTTTTATGAGCTGACGCGGTGCAGGATAAGCAATCTCAGAGAAGTGCCGTGGGTGCAGATTAACAACAGGCCCGGGAGGGCAGGGTAGAGTTCCCCCATTCCAGCCTGTGGGAGGCGGGGAGACTCAGGCTTTAGAAAAAGATGAAGGCATCCTACAGGACTTGGGGTCAGGAAGACCTGGGTGGGAATCCCACCTCAAGCATTTACTCGCTGGTATGTCCCCGGGTGAGTGATCTAACCTCTCTGAAATTCACTTTACTGTTCTATAAGATGAGAGATCTGACTCAACAGGCTCTAAGTTGCCTAAGAGTCTAAAATAGTCCCCTTAATAAAAGGATTTATTCTCTGAAGTGTGGATTAGGTCAAAGGACCCCACTTGAGGACCTAGAGGGCCGCATGTGGCCTCAAGGCCACAGGTTCTCCATCCCTAGAAAATCTATGAACCAATATAAAAATAAACAATATCAACTATATTACATATATATAATATAAATGTATACATACACAGAAATGGACTGAGAGCTCATGTATGTGAGTGGGTTTGTTGGAAGCTGTCATGTGGAAGGAGAGAGGCATTGGTGAAGGTAGTGGTCCAGTCTAGCCTGGCATATGATAGAGTGGGAGGGGGGTGGTACACTGGCAACCAGGCACAACCCCTATTCCATGCACACACAGACATTAGGATGATTGACCAGGTGGCCATAGCAAAATCCATCAAATGTTCCCACTCAGCCACCAAACTCTCTCCCCCTCAGACTATCTCTCTGAAATCCATACCCACCAGTACCCAGCCTCTCCTCCCATGCTCTAGCCCTCCCAGAAGCTAGACCAGCTTCCTATCACCCCTTATGACATCAACAGTCACCTGCCCACTTCCCGCTAGTGCTGCCCAGTAACAATCAATCACTCCTTCTGCCAGACAGCATCCCCACCCCACAGTGGATGAGAGGTGAAAAAGTAACCTTCCCAAGCTGTGCACAGCACCTGTGTCTCTGGCTCTCACTTCCTGCCCTGCCATGTCTCAATCTCTTGCCACCTGGGAGTTCACCCAGTTGAGGTGATTTGGTATACCTTGAAACTGGTTCCTGGCACAGTGCTCTGTATTAGGAGTCTAATAAATGCCAAACTTTACTGCACTGAGATTTCCTCCCTTATCTAGATTCTGACTTCTTCCTAATTCTTTTGTTCCATCCTTCCTAGATTAAAGATTGATCTCCTTGTTGGGGAAGTTGGAGACAAAAATGGAGAGCAGTCATTTTGCTCCCTTCTGGTCATCTGTTACTATCCCCCCAGCTAGCTGCCCCCACCTCCAAAGCAGGAGGATCTCAACAGAGAGAAGACTGTGCCTGGATTTTGTTCACAAGTCTTAGCGCCTTCCAAGCTTTCATTTTCCTGAGGTCTGTACTTAATCTTCGATTACATACCCTTGCTTCCACCTTTTATACCTCACAGGACAACGAAGGTAATTGAACAAGAAGCCCTCGAGTGTCTTCCTCCCTCTTCCATTCTCTGGGAAACTACTCTGATTGGGAGCGACAAGTTAGCATCTGATGCACTCTACCTCTACTCCTCAGTCAGCAAGCGTTTATTAAGGTCCTACTATTTGCCAGCTAGTTGGACTCTTCCTAAATTCCAGGAATCTGGCCTCAGACACTAGCTGTGTGACCCTAAGCAGATCACTTAGCTTTGTTTGCCTCAGTTTCTTCATCTATCAAATGAGCTGGAGAAGGAAATGGCAAACCACTCCGGTATCTTTGCCAAGAAAATCCCAAATGGGCCACAAAGAGTAGAACTGGAAATGACAGTTCAACAATGGACCAGGCACTGTGCAAAGTGTTCTGAATACAAAAACAGAAATGACTGTGTCTATCCCCAGGGAGCTTACTTTGGGGAGGGAGAGGAGAGAAGGCCATGTATATACAACTTTGTTGTCATTTGTATACGGGACCTGTGATTTCATTGGTACAGGGAATTCCAAGTAAGGAAACTCTCTTATCCAAGGCAGATCAGCTCTGACCTTTGTGGTCCTCGAAACTGCCTGGGGCATTGAGATTTGAGAAGACTTGCTCAGTGTCACATACCCCACATATGTCAGAGGAAGGATTTGAACATAGTTTTCCTTAAAGAGAATAATTATATAGAGAACATAAGGTAATAAAAATATACAGCATAGTGAATGAAATATCAAAAATATAGAATATAAGGAATAAAATAATTTTGTTGGTAAATGAAAAGTGTTAACAACTAACAGGAAGGCAGGGTTTGGGAATGGACTCTTGTGGGACCTGGTACCTGAGCTGGGCTTTGAAGGAAGCCAGCAAGCCCATGAGGCAGAGGTGAAGAAGGCAAATCTAGGCAGGAGCTGGAGCATCACATACTAGGAACAAAGAGGCCGCTTTGACTGGAACAAGGAATGCGTCACAGGGAGTGATGCGTGATCAATTTAGAAAGATAAAATCAAAAGCTGAGAGCACAGAGGGACCACATAGGGGCCATCTAGTCCAACCTCATCGTTTTACAGGGAAGAAAACTGAGAATATTTTATGGATGATGGATTAGAGAGAGTGGAGGCAGGGAGACATTGACTTCAGGCTGTCCCTGGTGAGAGCTTCTCATCCCTCTGGGTGTTTCTTCCCTTTCAGAGCCTCTTATCTCACCTCTTGTGCCCAGGTTAGCCTTCTTAATCCCCACCTACCCCTTAGAGAAAGTTTCCTTATCTATCTACTTCTGACAGAATTCTGCAGCCCAAGACCGGGGGATACAAAGACACAAGATGGATAGTGGTGCTGTGGGAAAGAGACTCTAAAAGGGGACAGATGGGTGGAAATGGGATCAAGGGAACAAGTAGAGGTGAGCAGAAAAAAGAAAGGCTGGCTGAAGCTGGAGGAGGATTTTGAGGTACAAAGTAAGAGAGATGAGACAGCCTTAGGAAGATGAGAGGTGAGCTCATTTCTAAGAGAAGATGATAATAATAAAAAAATAATAGAGAAGCAGTGTAGTATAATAGATCTGGTCTTAGAGGAAATAAGAGAAAGAGAGAAAGCAAGAAAAAGAGAGAAAGAAAGAAAGAGAGAGAAAGAGAGAAAGAGAGAGAGAGAGAGAGAAATGAGGAAAGGAAGGAAAGGGAAAGGGAAAAAGAAAGGAAAGGAAGGGAAAGGGAAGAGAAGGGGGAAGATATATAGTTGATGGATAAACAGATAGATAGTTGATACTATTTATTAAGCTCTTACTTAGCCAACCATTGGGCTAAGGAAGACTTGGGATCAAGTCTTGCCTTTGCCACATCCTAGCTTTGTGATACCAGACAAGACACTAAATAAACATCTCAGTATCAGCTTAAGACTATAAAGTGTAGAATAAGTGTCAATATAATTTTGTGGAGGGAGTTTCCTCACTGAAAGTTCCCTGTACCAATGAAACCACAAACCCAGTCTTTTAAAAATAGCTTAAAAGTTTATCTAGCTTTTTGGGGTTTGCAGAGTGCTTTTTATATACATTATCTCATTCTAACCCTATCAAGTAGGGTCTATTATTATATTACAGATGAGAAAACAGGCCTAGAGAGATGAAGTGACTTGGCCAGGGTCACACAGCCAGTAGCTACCTGAGGCAGGATTCAAACCCAAGTTCAAGCTGACTCCAAGTCCGGATATCTTCCCATTACATGGGGCTAGAAGAAAGAGGAAAAGCCAGTATCAGAAGCCTGATTAAGACACAATGAGGGGAGAATGAAGGGATTGTCCCTCAGTAACTGGGCCCTAGCCCAGATTAGAGCTGGTGAGTACAGTCAATAAGATCCTGAATTCTATCCCACCAGATGCTCAGCACCTTGGGGTTCCCTGCTTTCAGACTGTTTTTCCTCTAGGGATTTTCCTCTTCTAGACTTGCACCTACTTGGCCGGGTAACCCAGCACTGTAATATTTTAGTGCAATCCATAGAAAGCAGCTCTCAGGGGCAAACAGGACTAATCCATGCTGCTTTCCACCTCTGAGAGTTTCACCTGTTCCAAGCTTCACCTGGTCTGGCCATGTTTACTCCTCTGGCCCTCAGACAAAATAGAAGCTGTGTGTGCTTCCCTGAGTTACTGTTGTTTGAGGGTGTGCTTGGCACATTCAAACAGAACTATAGTGTGGGCCCAGGCCACCCCCACCCACCATTCCTCAGAGATCATTCACTTCTCTCACTGGTTTCTTTCACTTTTCAATCACAACCCATATCTTTCAGCACACTTTTCATCATCAATTCATTTTCCACAAACATGTATTGAATCCTTTGATGGAATGTAAGCTCTTGAATGGCAGAAACTCTTCATTTTCCTCTTCAAATTCCCAGCTCCTGACACATAGTAGGTACTTAATAAATACTTGTTGACTGATCAATCATCTTCTATATGCCAAACACTGCACTAGATGCTAGGGATACAATGACAAAAATGAAACATTGCCAGCTGCCAAGAAATATACATTGTACAGGGATGGAATGCAATAGCTAGAGCGCTAACAACTGAGGGATTTAGGAAAGATCTCCTGTGGAAGCTAGCACTTGAGATGTGATCTGAAAGAAGGCAAGGTTTACATGAGATCAAAGGGAGAAGAAAAGACATGGAATCCTCTCACATGCCTGTCTATCTTCATCCTGAACTTCTGTAGCATTTACATTGCCTTAAGCTGGAGGAACTCGGCATTCTCTTTGTAAAGTTGTATGGGATAGGACATTGGCCCTGCAGTAAGGAATACTGGGTTCAAATCCCACTTCAGACACCTACTAGCTGTGTGATCATGGGCATATCACTTCCCCTATTCCTCAGTTTCCTCATCAGTAAAATGGTGAAGTAAACTAGATGGGTGATGATGCCTGACCCTTTTTGATCTAAGCCCGTGATCACCCTCTGTAGCAATCCTGGTAAATAAAGCCCAGTTATGCTCCTGGTAGTCTTTTACAAACAAAAGATGGTCTAAGGAGAGTGTAGAAAACAGCATGTATTAGAATCACTGACTTCCTTCAAGAATCATCTCAAATACTGCCTTGTACCAGAGGTTCCCCATAGTCTGCCCAAGCCTTCCTCTACAAGGTTACCATTCATCTATTTTGGTAAGCTCTGTTATGCACCTCATTATGGATATGTTGTCTTTCCATCAGAATGCAAAGTCTCAGAATGGAGAGACTTTTCTTAATTTTTCTTTATAACGCACCCCTTCCTTTCCCCCCCCCCACCTTAGCAAATGGTTCCTGGCAAATGCCAATAACTTTAAAATGCTTATTGATTGATTCGTTGCTTTATCCGTGTTTGTTGGATTGTATTACATTGAGAGCTTTCTTCTGCTAGTTCCTTGCTTCAGCCTTAATACCCTCTTCTTTCCAGTCTGAAGATCATTCCTTTGGATAGACAAGAGAGAGAGAAGAATTGTATAATTCTATCTTATCTCTATCTCCAGCACAGACCTTAAACCCTTCAGCCCCAACCCTGGCCACATCCCTGGTTCTCCCACCTTCGTCAAATCAAGAGATTGGACTAAATAATACAAGAGGTCCCTTCCAAATCTAATGTTTAGTGATTCATCTACAACTTCCAAGAATTCTAAGGGTTGGCAACCACTCAAGTACAGGATTCAAATCTAATCTGCCCTCTTTCTGTTGGCACGTGACAAATGTTTATTGAATTCAACTGAATTGAACTCCTTGGAGGCTGTGAAGCTGCCATCAGTGGGAGAAATGTGGCCAATGCTGGGTGACAAATGCCCTCCCAAGTCTCAGTGGTAAATTAAATCTTCACACATTCTTGGTTCCTTCCAATCTAGCCTGCTAGCTATTCTCTACACAAGATGTTTCCTCTCCCTCCTTCCTGCTTTGCACAGGCATTATCCCATCTGGATTGAATCCTCTCTGTGGCATGAGTAGGGAGATCTGGGTTCAAATCCAGCTTCAGATAGTTACCAGCTGTATGGCCCTGGGTAAATCATTCAACCTTTCTTCATCTGTAAAACGAGAGAGTTTGACTCCACAACCCCTTAGGTCCCTTCTGACTAAATCTGTGGTCTGGTCTCTGCATTGTAGGATTCCAACAAAGCCCATCTCAGACACTGGAGTCAAAGGACCTAGGAGCCAAACTGCTGCTTGCTGCCTGCTAGACTGCTGTTAGGTAAACCTGTTAGACTTTGAGTGAGTTATTTTACCTTTCTAAACCTCAGTTTCCTTCTCTGTAAAATGAGGAGATTCGACTTATTGGCCTTTGAAATCCCTAAGACAAGGATCCTTTGGTCCTAGTGCTGGCAATGTGAGAGCTTCACCTAGTCCCCAATGAGTTGATTTACTTCTGGAGGCATGATCCCTAATCTGCCCTCCCGGAATGAAACCTGGTCACACACACAGCTGGATCATGTCAGAGTCAGGACTCAAACCCAAGACTTTCTTTCCTAACTAGGAGGTACCAGCTGTTCTATCCAATAAGTCATGTCTCATATCCTTTCCCACTCTGACGTTCTCTGACATAGAGGTGCACAAACATGGACACAAAGAATGCCACGCTGTCACTCTCCAATATCTTGATATGGAAAAGGCACTTTGATAATAGCTACCTACCATGTGTACAAGATTTGCAAAGTGCTTTACAAATATTGTCTTCTTTGAAATTCACAGTGACCCAAGGATGTATCATTATCCCCATTTTACAGATGAGGAAACAGGCAGACAGAGGTGAAGTGACTTGTCCAGGGTCACACGGTAAGTGTCTGAGGCAGGACTGGGTCTTCCTTACTCCTAGTTCAGTTGTCAATCCCCTGTACCTCCTAGCTGCATCTCTTCTTCTCTGTTCCTCTCATTATCCACCTCCTATCATTTCCCCAGACCAGCTTACAAGTTTCTGTGTCTCTCTTTCCTCATAAGTACATGAGGGGAGTGCAAGTAGTATTACACCCATGTTATAGATGAGAAAACAGAGTCAAGAAAGCAAGAAAATGCCAGGGCCTAGAGTCTCACCTAGGTCAAGATCAATGAATGAATCAAGGAAATGAGAAAGTAAAGCTATTTATCAAATAGACAAATGTTCAAAGTATATGAAGGAGCAAATCTCAAAAAGAATTGTGAACTATTAACACCCATGTGAAAGACTAATCAGAATCATTAATAATGGGGGAGATCAAAACTACTCTAAGGAATTATCTCATACCCAGCAAATTGGCAAAGATGGCAAAATGCAGGAAGAATCAATGTTGGGGGCCTGTAGACAAGCACACTTATGCATTGCTGGTGGAGCTGTCAAATGAGCACTATGTGCAACTCTGTGGCTAAATGAAAAGAGCGCTAGAAGTGGAGTCAGGATCTGCCTTAGACGCTTCCTTACTAAGTTGGTTTCCTCGATGGTAAAGTGGGGGTAATGATAACACCTACATCCTAGGGTTGTTGTAAGGCTCAGTTGAGATGATATATGCAAAGCAGGTTATGTAAATGTTAGCTATTATCACTGCACTCATTATGGAAAG
>JAQQSW010013905.1:0-12215 GCA_028646575.1 Pseudocheirus occidentalis
AGGCCGCTCAACGCAAGAGCACTTGGCCCTGATCAATCGATTCAGCCCCCCCTGTGGAGGCCGCAGGCAAGGGGCTCTGAAGCAGCCTGGTGGGGGCCGCCACGGGTTCCAGCAGTTCCCTTCCCCCACTGCTTCCTTGCCCCGGTGGCAGAATGGCTGAACTGCTATACCACCCCCAAATTAATTTTCAAAGTTTCACTTTCACTAACTGGCAGAGGATTTGAAGATACCCTTAGGCAGGTGCTTTAGATTTTCTTTGAAGTAGACTCAAGCTGGGGTTTGGGAGGTTCCTCATGGCCATGGTTTTAGGCTGTCCCGGTCTCTGCTCCGCTGTGGTGCGAGCTGCAAACTGCACCTCTCCCGTCCCTGTTCCTCATGCCTTGGCAGATGTGGATGTGCTGGAGGCTATAGATCTCTTCTGCAGACTGGCACAGTGCCCACTGGGCTCAGCTCAGCCCGGCTCCTTGCCACTGTCCCAGGCCTGGCCCTGGTCTTGGCTTCAGGCTGTTTCAGTCTCCGCTCCTGGCCACAGTGATGAGCCCCTGCTGCTGAGCTGCCTTCAGCAAGAAATGGGTTCTCTGTATTTTTGTGAGTCTAAGACTCCTAGACTTTATCTGGGCTCATAACTTAGTGGGTGTTTAGGGTGGTGGTATGGGAGCTGCGGGACCTTGCTGCTTCTATGCTGCCGTCTTGGCTCCGCCTCCCACATTTGTTTTTAATAGTCTTAAATTGTGACTATGAATTTCAGATGTATTTTTACTTTAGAATAAAGATATGTCCCAATATATTTTTCCTTCCTTTATCTTTAATATTCAGTGACTAGAAATTTGTGGTGATGACAAGATGGGGGAGGAAAATATCACAGAATATTAATGTTCTACTTGAAAAACACATAAGTAAAAAAAATACAAATAGTGATTCAAAGAAAAACACAATTTAGACTCAAATGCAACTAGAATTCCTGGAAGATTTGAACCCAAGATTTTCTTTTAATGAGGAAAAATAACAGAAGAGGGAGGAGGAGGAGAGTCCCAAAAGTTATGTCCCTGGATAGAATTAAAAAAAAATGCTAAGGAAGGCCTAAGTCCTAGGGCAACTTTACCCATAATTTGGGTTTAAAACTTGATTATAATAATAAGCTATTAAAATAATAATTAAAAAGAAAGAATAAGTAACAGAAAAAGATGCCAACCATATATAGGTGCTTTGGTGTAAAAGATGATCTGGGTTCATATTCAAAGGAAAATGGTGAGGTAAAAAAAAGCCACTCCTACCTCAAAGAGTAACATCAAATAGTAACAAGTTAGAAAAGAGTTCTTGGAAGAACTTAAAAAGGAATTTCAAAATAAAATAAGAGAAACTGAGGAAAAATTCATAAAAAAATAAAAGCAATCCAAGAATATTATGAAAAGAAACATAAAAATTTGGGTAAAGAGATCCAAAATCTTAAGGAAGAAAATAAGTCTTGAAATCTAGAGTTTAGTAAGAGGAATTAGAAAACACTGTATGATACCTAAAAACAAGAAAACTATCCAAAAAAAAACTAGAAGAGAATCAGAAACATCTCATTAGAAAAACAACAGATCTGGATAACAAATTGAGGAGAGACAGTATAAAAATTGTTGGACTAAACACTAAAATGTTAGCTAAAAAAGAATCTGGAAAAACTGTTACAAAAATTGTTGAGGAAAATTGCCCTAAAGTTCTAGATCAAGAGGATAAAGTGGAAATGGAAAAAAAGTACTGTTCTTCACCTGAAAGAGATCCCAGGAGGAAAACTTACAGGAATTTCTTAGCCAAGTTTTAAAACTCCCAGGTTAAGGAGAAAATATTGCAAGCAACAGGGAAAAAAAAGACCAATTTAAGTACTGCAGAAATACAGTCAGGATAAAAGACCATAGGTCTTAGAACATTATATTTCAAAGAGCAAAAGAGCTGGGGTTGCATCCAAGAATAATTTACCCAGCAAAGTGGAGTGAAGTGAGGGATGGTAAGATGGAGGAGAAGAGATAGAGTAAAAGATAGAAACAGAGGTAACAGAGATAGAGTAAAAAAAGAAAATAGTAAGTAAAAATAAGATGGAGGGAAGTGGAACATTAATAATTATAACTTTGAACGTGAATGGGATGTTTATAGCAGCTCTGTTTTTGATTGCAAAGGACTGGTGAATGCAGGGATCTCCACCAATTGGGGAATGGCTGAACAAGTTGTGGTGTATGGTTGTGATGGAATATTACTTTGCTGCAGGAAGTAATGAGCTCAGTGATCTTAGAAAGGCAAGAAAAGGCTAGCAGGAAGTGATGAAGAGTGAAGTGAGCAGAACATTGTACACAGTAATAGTAATATTGTTTTAAGACTTTGAAAGACCAAGTAATTTTAAAAAAATACACAAAATAAAAATAAAGGACATATAAAGAAAGGTTCTATCTGTATCCAGAGAAAGGAATGGCAAATAGAAATATATATATATTGGTAGCCATCTATAGGGTGGGATGGAAGGGAAGAAAAAATAAGAGAAAAATTATAATATTGTGTATTTGAAGAGAATAGCAAGTTGTACATGGTGAATTTGCAATTTCATGTGCAATCATCTTTTTGTTGTACAGTATTATGGAAATGCTTGTTTTGCTACATGAATTAAAAATAAAATAAATTTAAAAAAAGAAAAAAAGGAGAAATGGAAATAAATTACTTCTGGTAAATAAAGAAGGGGAAAAAACCCTCAAAAATCAGTTCCAAGAAGCAGCATGATATAGTAGAAAGAACTTTGCCCCTACACTCATAGGATCTGTCTTAAATTTTCTTTTAAAATTTTTTTTGGTATTTATTAAATTGTTTGTTTACTTTTAGTTTAAAAGAATCAATTCCACATTCCCTTGAGTTTCACATTTTATTCCTCTGACCTCTCCTCCTCCTCCCATAGTGGCATGCAATCAAGTATAGCATCTGCAAATTCTTTCACATTAGACATTAGTCAGGTTGTGAAGAAGGTTTATAACCAATGGAATGAACAATGGGAAAGAAGAAGCAAAATCAAACGAGAAAATGCAAGAGAGCAGGTGGTTTGCTTTAGTCTGCATTCCAACTCTGTCATCTCTAGTTCTTTCTAGTGCATTCTCTGGATGTAGACAACTTTTTTCCACCATGAGTCTTCTGGAGTTGTCTTATAGTCTTGCATTGCTGAGAAGAGTCCAGTCTATCAAAGTTGGTCATTACACATATGTTGTGTCTGTAACTGTGTGCAGATTTCTCCTGGTTCTGCTCTTCTTACTCAGCATCAGTTTGTATAAGTCTCTCCAGGTAAATATAGAGTCCATTTGCTCTTCATTTTTTGTGACACAATAATATTCCATTACATTCATATACCACAACTTGTTCAGCCATTTGCCAATTGATGGGCATCCCATTAATTTCCAGTTCTTTGCAACTACAAAAAGAGCTGCTAAAATATTTTTGTACATACAAGTCTTCCTCACACTTCTGTGATCTCTTTTGGATACAACCCTAGAAGTGGTATTTCTGGGTCAAAGGGTATGGGTTTATTTATAGCCCTTTGGTCACAGTTCCAGAATGCTCTCCAGAATGGTTGAATCAGTTCACAACTCACCAGCAATGCATTAGTGTTCCAATTTTCCCACATCCTTTCCAGGTACACTATTCCTTGCTTTCCCAGATTGCTTATAGTACCAGCCTTTATACCTTGATTTTGCACCCATTTAGAAGTGATTTTTGTATCAGTGTTAGATAATGGTCTATGTCTGGTTTCTGCCATACTACATTCCAGTTTTCCCAGAAGTTTTGGTTAAATAGTGGGGTTTTATCCCGAAAATTGGGGTCTTTGGGTTTATCAAACAGTAGATTACTATGGTCATTGACTGCTGAGTCTCCTGTACACAATCTATTCCTTTGATCCACTACTCTGTTCCTCAGCCATGTAGTTTTGGTGACTGCTGCTTTGTAGTACAGGTTAAAATTTAGTAGGGCTAGGTCACCTTCCCTAGCATTTCTTTTCTTTAATTGCCTTGATATTCTGGACCGTTCTTCCAAATTAATTTTGTTACTATTTTTTTCTAGCTTTATAAAGGAATTTTTGGTAGATTGATTGGTCTGGCACTAAATATGTAATTTAACTTAGGTAAAATTGTCATTTTTATTATGCTAGCTTGATCCAGCCACAAGCAATTGATGTTTTTACAATTAGTTAGATCTGAATTTATTTGTGTGAGAAGTGTTTTGTAGTTGTGTTCATATACATCCTGGGTTTGTTTAGGCAGGTAGATTCCCAGATATTTTATAATGTCTACAGTAACTTTAAATGGTATTTCTCTCCCTATTGCTTGCTGTTGGATTTCATTAGAAATATATAGGAATGCAAAGGATTTACGAGGGTTTATTTTATGTCCTGCAACTCTGCCAAACATTTATTGTCTCAAATAGTTTTTTACTTGATTCTCTAGGATTTTCTAACTATATCATCATATCATCTGCAGCAAGAGCTTATTCTCTTCTTTGCCTAATCCAATTTCTTCAATTTATTTTTCTTTTCTAATTGCTACTGCAACCATTTCTACTACTAGATTAAATAAGAGAGGTGATAGTGGACATCCTTGTTTCACCCCTGATCTTATTGGAAATGCTTCTACCTTATCTCTATTACATATACTACTTGCTGATGTCTTTAAATAGATGCTACCTATTATTTCAAGGAAACTTCCATCTATTCCTATACTTTCTAGTGTTTTAACAGGAATGGATGTTCCTGGTCAAAATCCTTTTTCTGCATCTATCAAGATAATTATATGATTTCTGCTAGTTTTAATTGTTGATATGATCAATTATACTGATGATTTTCCTAATATTGAACCATCCTTGCATTCCTGGAATAAATCCTACCTGTATATATACATATAAACATTATAATACATTCTTGTGATTATTCTTGTGATCAGTTTTTTATTTTTGCTAATATTTTGTTTAAAATTTTTGCATCTATATTCATGAGGGAAATTGTTCTATAATTTTCTTTCTCCATTTTGTCTCTTCCTGATTTAGGTATCACTATCATATTTGTGTCATAAAACAATTTGGTAGTAGTCCTTCTTCACCAATTTTTCCAAATAGTTTGTAGAGTATTGGAATCAATTGTTTTTAAATGCTTGATAGAATTCACTAGTAAATCCATCTGGCCCTGGATATTTATTCCTTGGGAGTTCATTGATGGCGTGTTCTATTTCTTTTTCTGAGATGGGATTATTTAAGTAATTTACTTCCTCTTAACTTAATCTGTGCCATTTATAGTTTTGTAAATATTCATCCATCTCCTTAAGATTGTCAAATTTATATGCCTACAATTGGGCAAAATAATTCCTAATTATTGTTGTAATTTCCTCTTCATTGGAGGTAGATTCACCCTTTTCATTTTTGATATTCATAATTTGGTTTTCTTTCTTTTTTTATCATGTTGGCTAAAGGTCTATCAATTTTATTATTTTCTTCATAAACCAGATCTTAGTTTTATTCATTAGTTCAACAGTTTTCTTAAATCCAATTTTATTAATCTCTCCTTTTGTTTTGATTATTTCTAATTTAGTATTTAATTGGGGATTTTCAACTTGTTCTTTTTCTAGCTTTTTCAGGTTCATGCCCAGTTTATTGCCCTCTTTTTTCTCTTTTATATTTATGTATGCATTCATGGATATAAAATTTATCCCAAGAACTGCTTTTGCTGCATCCCACAAGTTTTGGTTTGTTGTTTCATTAGTGTCATTCTCTTGAATGAAGTTACTGATTGTTTCTGCAATTTTTTATTTAGTTTCCAATAAGTTTTTAGTTTTTCCTTCCATGGCCCTTTATTACATATGATTCTTTTGCATTGTGATCTGAGAAGGATGTATTGTAATATTTCTACCTTTCTGAACTGACTTGGGAGGTCTTTATGTCCTAGTACATGGTCAATTTCTGTGTATGTGCCATGTATTGCTTAGAAGAAGGTATTTTCCTACATATCCCCATTTAGTTTTCTCCAGAGGTCTACCATATCTATCTTCTCTAAGATTCTATTTACCTCCTTAACTTCTTTCTTGCTTATTTTGAAGTTAGATTTGTCAAGTTCCAAGAGGGGGAGACTGAGGTCCCCCACTAGTACAGTTTTGCCATCTATTTCTTCCTTTAACTCTCATAACTTCTCTTCTAGTAATTTGGATGCTGTACTGCTTGGTGCATAAATGATTAGTAATGACATTGTTTCATTTTTGATGGTGCCTTTTAGTGGGATATAGTTTCCTTCTTTTTCTCTTTTAATTAGATCTACTTTTGCTTTTGCTTTGTCTGAGATAAGCATTGCTACCCCTGCTTTTTTTTTAACTTTGGCTGAAGGATAATATATTTTACTCCTGCCTTTTACTTTTAGCCTGTGTTTATTCCCCTATTTCAGATGTATTTTTTGTAACCAGCATATTGTAGGATTATGGTTTTTAATCCATTGTTCTATCCACCTCCATTCTGTGGAGAGTTCATCCCATTCACATTCACAGTTATGATTACTATCTGTGTCTTTCCCTCAATGCTATTCCTTCCCCTGTTTCTGCTTTTACTTTCCCCCATTCTTCCTTCCCCTCCTTAGGAGTTTTTCTTTTGACCACTTCCTCCTTCAGTATTCCCTCCTTATCAGATGCCCTCCCATTTTGCACCCTCCCCCTTCCTACTTCTTTCCTCCTTTCTATCCACCCCCCCCCCTTTTCGTAGCCCTTTCCCCCTCCTACTGCCTGTAGTATACAACAGATTTTTATGCTTAATGTAGTATGTTATTTCTTCCTGGAACCAAGATTGGTGAGAATAGATCTCATCCAATGCTCCTGTCCCTCCCCTCTTTCCCTCTATTATGATAATTTTTTTTGTCTCCTCTTGATAGAGTCCTATATTTGACTGATTATATTATTCCCTCCTTACACAAGGACCAATAAGGGTGAAGTTCCTATACTGTTCATCTCCCTCCCTTCTTTCCCTCCACTATTATATGATTTTATGAGTCTTTGTGTGACATAATTTACCCTTTTCTGCTTTGTTCTTTCTTCTTCCATCAAGGTTCCTTTGCACTCCTTATTAAGGTTTTTCTTGTCATCATTTTGTTTCATTTGTACTCACCCCCTCTATTTACCTATATCCCTTTTAAATGAGTATATGATTCTCAATATTACCAGGCATTAGCTTTTCATATAGGGAACTAAACAGTTTACTCTTATTAAATAACTAGTTGTGTGTGTGTATTTTCCCCTATTTATCTTTCTATTTCTCTCTTGATTCTTGCAATTGGAGACTGAATTTTCTATTGAGTTCTTGATTTTTCGTCAGGAAGGTCTGGAAGTCCCTTATATCATTGAATGACCATCTCCTTGCCTGAAAGTTTATGCTCCATTTCACTGGATAGCTGATCCTTGGTTGTAAACCAAGCTCTTTTGCCCTGTGAAATATCATATCCCAGTCCCTCCTATCTTTCATTGTAGAAGCTGCCAAATTCTGGGTGATCCTTACTGAAGTTACGCAGTATTTGAATTGTTTCTTTCTGGATGTTGCAGTACTTTCTCCTTTCCCTGATAGTTCTGGTATTTGATTAAACATTTTGTGGAGTTTTCAATTTGGGATCCCTTTTAGGAGGTGTTCAGTGAATTCTCTCAATTTCTATTTTGCCCTCTGGTTCTAGGATCTCAGGGCAGAATTTTTCTTGATGAGCTCTTGGAAAATGTTGTGCAGGCTCCTTTTTTCATCATGATTTGCTGGTAGAGCAATAATTCTTAGATTATCTCTCCTGGATCTGTTTTCCAGGTCAGTTATTTTTCCCTTGAGATATTTTACCTCTTTTTATAATTTTTCATTCTTGATGTTTTGTTTGACTTATTCTTTGTGCCCCATAGAGTCATTAGCTTCAATTTGGTTGAATCTAATTTTAAGTGAAATATTTTTCTCATTTAGTTTTTGAAGCTCCTTTTCAGTATGTTTTTCCATTTCACAAATTTTTCTTTTTAAGGAGCTGTTTTCTTCATTGTAATGTTTTTCTAATTTTGCAATTTTGATTTCTAAAGAATTACTCATTTTATCTTCTAGCTCTCTAATTTGGTTTTCAAAGTCTTTCCTGAGCTCTTCTAATAATGTTTTCTGTGCTTGAGATCAGTTCATATTCTTTGTTGGGGATTCAACTGTGTCTCTTTCTGAATTTGCTTTCTCCTGATCACAGTAATAGGATACTAGAGTCTTTATCTTTGCAATCTGTTTTTGCTCATTTTGAGGCAAGGCTTTAGCTATTCCCTTCCTCTAGGATGCCCAAGCTTTTACTGTTTTAAAATTTTGCTCTGGGGCAATAATTTCTGTGTTTTCAAGGTTAGAAGTGGGGATTGGAACAGCTGGGATTCACTCTGCTATTCTAGTCCCTGGAAGTTCAGATTGGTGCTTTTTACATTTCCAGGCTGTGAGTTGATAGTCCCAGGAGTAGCTGCTGCCACTGCCATGGGCCCTGAATTTGTCTCTTACCCAGTTCCAACAGATTTCATCCCTGGGGTGACAGGCCTGGGAATGTCCCTTGCAGCTGGTGGATCAACTTGCTTCCATGTCAGGCCACTCTCCACCACATGCTTGTGTTAAATTTTCACCTTTGATACTTCAACCTGTGTCATTGATAGATCAATGTGTCCTTGGACAAGTCAATAACTTTCATGTGCCTAAGCTTACTCATCTGTAAAATGATTATGGGTTATACTAGATAGACTCTGATGTCTCAATGCTGAATTTATAATCCTATGGTTTTCATATGTTTAAGGAAGGCTTTTTCTCCTCCTCTGAGCATAGCAAAATAAGAAAATGTGGAGGAGATAAATAAAATAATTTAAAAAGTTTGAGAAAATAGCCTTATGTTTTCAATGCTAAATGGAAGTGGATATTATTTGACTTCAGAGAATAATGGAAGATGTAATAGTTCATCCTATCACAATTCTCTCTCTTAATTCCCTCCCCTGCTATTGCCATGCTTTCAGATCCCAGCAGAGGAACAGAAGGTCAAGCATTTTAGTTTTCCTCGTGGTCAAAGAGGGCAACTAAGGTGGCTTGGTGGATAGAGTTCTGAGTCTAAAGTCAAGAAGATAAATGTTTCTGAATTCAAATCTGGCCTCAGATCCTCACAAGCTATATGACTTTGGGGAAGTCACTTAATCCTGCTTACTTCAGTTCCTCAACTGTGAAATGAGCAAGAGAAAGAAAATGGCAAATCACTCCAGTATTTTTACTAAGAAAATCCCAAATGAGGTCACGAAGAGTTGGAAAATGGCTGAGGTGGTCAAAGCAAACTACATTGCTTCTACTCTCTCATGGACTTTTTTTTCCATCAAACTAAGTGGTAGCAAAGGAAGCATCTGTACCTGATGAAACCATGGTAAGGCCATGGTGAAACCAAGATCCCTTGAGGTCTTGTTTCTGCTGCTTTTCTGGACACAGGAGTTCTCTTTTAAGCAGTATAGTAACACACATTGAATTTAGAGTCAGGAAAAACAGCAACAGGTTCTGTGTGAGTTTTTGTGAGTCACATAACTTCTCTGGACCTTAAATTTCCTCATCTGTAAAATAATTACGTTTGAACAAAATGATCTCCGAGATACCTTCTCACATAATAAATTTCCGTGTAGGAGAATGAGAAAGTAAAGTGAGTAATGATGTATAGCAAGAAAACCAGGTGTATGGAGCTCCAACCACCAGCCAGCCTCTGCAGTACAGAAGCCTCCAGGATGCTGTAACTAAGCTGGGCAAATTATGGTACGTTGACCCTTCCCTTGACTTGCTGAGTTCTCATTTTAATTGATTTCTTCCTTTGGCCCCTGATTCTGGTTGCTTCTCTGCCCTCCAATCTCTTTTCTCATTGATTAGCTTTGTGTTTGTCCTTTTTTTGGACTATTTTAGCTAACTATTTGTTATGCAGACAGTCTCTTTGCATTTGGCTCCTTTTGGTTTTATTTTGATTGACCTCTGGTTGCTTCCATCATTAGACATAAGGGCCCATTGCTTTCCTGGATCCCCTCTTAGAAGCCAGGCTGAATTGGGCAGATGGTCCTCGTAGCCAATTCCATACATACTACAGACTTGCCCTAACATTAAAATGCATTACAAACAGAGTTTAGGAACTCTTTGCCACAGCAGGAAGAACATTGGGAGCAGGGGAAATGGATTGAAATTCTACCTCTAGCACTTAACACATATATAACTTAGGCAAATCACTTAAAGTTTTCAGGAATCAGCTTACTCATCTGTGAAATGAGATAGGTTGTGTTAAATGAAATCTAGTATTTTTATCCAATGCTAATCTATGAACAATTCAATAACATTTGATTAAATTCAATAAGCCTTTATAAAGTACCTTCTATGTGCTAGGCATCATACTAAGAACTGGGGATAAAAATAAGAAAAGAAAGACTTGTTTATATAAATAACTGAGGAAACAAAGTTTGAACTTGTAAGAACACTGATTTATTAAGCAATGCATGCCAATTGCAAAACAGATTGGGACCAGACCTCTGTAGAAAGGCATTGAGTCCCAAATACAGGAGAAGACAGATTTTTGTGCATTAAGAGAAAACAATTAAGAGCATAAGAACCAGAATCCAAGGTTAGATAATCTGATTTCTAATTGGAGGAAAAATTAGAGGCTTTCCAAGATAGGAGGAGAATGAATGAATTTTGGGAGTTGGGAGCTGGGAGAGGAAGCAGATGGACTTTCCCAGATGGGAAACAAGATACAACTCAATCCCCAAGATGAGCAAGCAAATGAAATTTACTGGAAAATTAAATTTAAATCTCAAAATTATGTCAGTTTTGCAAGGTGGAGTCAGT
This sequence comes from Pseudocheirus occidentalis, assembly GCA_028646575.1. Lineage (NCBI taxonomy): Eukaryota > Metazoa > Chordata > Mammalia > Diprotodontia > Pseudocheiridae > Pseudocheirus > Pseudocheirus occidentalis. Next base: position 10,867 of record JAQQSW010013905.1, read on the forward strand.
TTGGTTCCCATATGCAATTCCCACAATTCTCTCAAAGACTAGCAAATATGCCAGTTTGGCCAAACCTGTAGAATGTGTAAAAGGGAGTAGTGTGTAGTAAGTCTGGAAAAATGTAGGCTAGAGTTGAATTATGAATTGTGAATGCTAGACAAAATAAGTCGTATTTTTCTCAGAGGCAGTACCCTGGAGCTGTTTTTGAGAAGTATAACCATATGGTCAGACCTATACTTTATTCATTTCAGTTTATCTAATATATGGAGAATGGATTGGAGAACAGAGACCAGATAATGAAATCAATGAGCAGACAGTTTTGAGGAGTGTGTGCCTAATTTACTAATGAAAATTTTTTCTTACTGTTTGATATATATACACACAATACATGTAAGTATACATGTGTATATACACACATTTATATATGTATGTATATATGTGTGTATGCATATAATTATTGCCTGTATTATTTTAATAGCCTTTTAAAAGATTGTACCTCAAGTTTCTCCCTGCCATAATCCACCCTCCATAGAGATAAACCACATATACTTCATATAGATGCCAAAATAATTTTCCTAATGAAGGAGGCAGCCACAGGACATCAGAAACAGCTAAAAATCTAGTTTGACAGAGGGGCAGAGCCAAGATGGCGGCATAGAAGCAGCAAAGCACCACAGTTCCCACACAAACACGCTAAAAAACTCATAAAATGGGACGCTAAGCAGATTTTCAAGCTCCAAAACTCTCCAAAAGACAGAAAGCACATCTCTTGCTACAGGCAGTGCAGCAGTCTGGGATCTGGGGCTGAAACCCCGGGCCAGGTCAAGCCCTGGGGCAATGGGCAGGGAAGGCTATAGGAGAGCAGATCAGCTGCACTGGAGGCACAATTACCACATCTATCAGGCCAGAAGAAAAAAAGGCTAAGAGAAAGGTCAGTGGATTTTGCTAATTGGGGAGGAGAAGAGCCGGTCGGCCAAACTGCTCCCAGGGCAAAGAGGCAGCAGGAGGCGGCTGTAGCGACAGGAACATCTGAGGGCCGCAGCAGCTTCCACTGGGCTGCTTCAGAGCCCTCGGCCTGCAGATAGCAGGGGGGTTGACGTGATCCATTGGGGCCAAGGGCTCTTGCGTTGAGTGGCCTGGATCGGGATCCTGGTCTTGAGTGGTGGTCCTGGGGTACGCTTTCAGTGAGCCAAGGCTGGGAGGTGGGGCTGCAGCACCCCACTAAGAGACCCGGCAGCTGTGAGGGCCCCAGCGATTTGGGACAGAGCTTTCCCCCTCCAGGAAGCAGAGTTCCACAGAGCTAAAAAAACCAAGCAATTAATAGACTGGCCAACATGAGAAAAAGGAAGCAAGCTAGG
>JAQQSW010013906.1:0-12215 GCA_028646575.1 Pseudocheirus occidentalis
TTCACCTCCCAACCTCCTCCCCAATGAGACTACAAGGGGGTTGGCCTTCACCAGGCAGGAAGAAATGAACAAAGGAAGATAAAAGTAATTGACAGGAGAAGGGGGAGGGTAGACACTCAGGAGGGGGGAGTTACATTCCAGACTGAAAAGTTTTCACTAATTTCATGTTCCACACAGTGACTACAGTGAGGCCTTTAGCTCTGCAATGAAACCTGTGTGAGGAAACATGTAGACCACTAGGCTGGGAAGGAAAGACTTTTCCATGCTAATTTACATATCTGTTTTTTTAGGAGTGGTCTCCAATGAAGGTCAGTTTCCCCTGGCCATGGGAGCTCAGGAAGAATTCCAGTGCACAGGCCCCATGTGTCGCTATGCTGAGGATCTGGAACCCATGCTGAGAGTCATGGCAGGACCTGGCGTCAATAAGTACTGTCTTGACATTATCCTATGCCATAGCTATTTGATGCCATTTACATTTCCTTTCTGACTGGCATTCTGACAGTGCTTTAAGAGTTATAACACGCTTTAGATGCATCCTCTCATTTGTTCCCCGAGCAGGAGTAACCTGGAGAGGTCGGTGTTATAGGTATTATTATCTTCATTTTCCAAATGAGGAAACCAGAGCTCTGAGAGGTGCTGAGACCTATCCATGGTCACTTAGCTAGTAAATGGTGTTGGAACCCAGGTCTCTCCTGATTCCAAGTTTGGTACTTCAGTCCTTAAGTTATACTACTTCTGAATGCCTTTGACTCAGTTCTCACATCTGTAAGATAGGGATGCTGATTCTTGGATTCTAACAAAGACATTTTGTATGTAGTAATAAGCCACTAACTATAAATGCTGACTTTTTGGAGCTTCCTGAAGAAGGTGCTGTATTAATTTCCTGGTTGGTTTTCATTCTCTTGTTCTTAGTGCTCTCACTGCAAACTATAGATGAAGTAAATTCTAAAGGAACCAGTTGCTAAAAGGCTTTCTAGTCCAAATGGGACTGTTAATCAATGACATGCTATTGTATGTAGATTAGCAAATGGAATGGATGGAGGTGGGGCATTTTACCCTACTCCTGGAGGGAGTAAAAGATAAATCAAGGAAAGGCAGAATAATCTTCCCCTGATTAGAGAGAAACCACATGTTTGATTATCACTATGCTTCTTTGAAGGGAGGAGGCAATTCCATTTAGTGTCCCATAACAGGGCTGAATCAGGGAGCACAATTGAATACCCTCTAGAGAAGACAGCTCAAAGCATACCTAAGCTTTGCCGATTCCAATTATGGAATTGTGGAATCTGAAAGTTCATCTGCCCAACCCTAATTGTAGAATTTGAGGTTGGAAGAGACCTCAGTGGCCTTTTATTACAAAATCCAAAAGGAATCCCAAACTGTAGCTTACTTGGCAAGGGTCATCCAGTTTCTCACTAGAGATCTCACTACTTCCTGAGGCCTTCTATTCACCTTGGACAGCTCCAGTGTTAAGAGGTTAAATGACTCCTGCTAGCACACAATTGTCTAATGACTGATTTTAACCCAGTCTGAATTCCAAGCACAGAGCTCTGTCAACTCCGCTATGCTGCACACTGCCTCACTTGAATAAGTAGCCACCCCTTCCTCTTTCAGTGCTGGTAGAGTGGAATTTAAAAAATGTCTAGACTTGACATTTACTACTTTTAAGTTAATTTTGTTTCATTTGGCCCATTACTCTAGCCACTAAGATCTTTTTAGCTATGCATCTAATGTGTTAGTGGTCCCTCCTAGCTCTTAGTTGGGGGACGGGAGGGTCGGGTCTTTTGTTGTGGTTCTTATTGGTTTACTTGTGAGCCTTGGCTTGTTTGGACCTTTAGTATTTCTGATGCAGCATTCTTCTAGCACCATCACCATGCTACTTCTATAAATTCTTCCTCAAATACTTGCCCTTGGTTATATCATCTCTACACAGTCTTGGTGTTTTTAACAACCTGACTGGGCCATGCACAGACAGCCACATTGCCCCCTTTTCGTCCTCACTGTAGCTGTTCCTACCTGTGTTTCAGCATTTACATTCTTGGGAACTTCCCATCTGGTTTGGACTAATTGCCATCACAAGATAGCAGACCATTGAACCTTCCTAGTCTTCCTTTAGCCCTTTGGCACTACCCCCCCTCCCCCAATCCTAGTCCATCCTACCCTTGGGGATACCAATTCCTCTGTTTTCTTCTTCACCTTTTAAAGGCTGAAATCCTAATAAAGGCAAGTTATTGATTTATTAGCTGCTCTAATTTGAGCAGAAAGAGGATCCTAGCAAATGTCTGGATAGTCAAAAGTCCTCCCATCCCCACATTATCCTGCTTCTGTGTTGTGGTATCCTAGAGCCAGCTTAAACTGATTGTTTAAGTTTTCTTATTTGTTGATTGTTAAATTTTCAGTGTGAAGTTTTACATGATGAAAATCATCAAATGCTACCAATCGGGGCTTAATATATTGCTTTGTTAATTGTCTAGGTTTAACAAAGTGATGGAGAAAGTTAATAATGGAGATTAAACTTAAAAGTGTGTCTTTCATACATTTTTTTGGAATACTGGTTGTTAATCAGCACACTCCTGATTCTGTGCCTGTTTTATCATTTGTTTTCCCAACTCCTCACCTAATTACACCTTCTGCTCTGATAGACTATGGCATTCTCTGATGGTAAGATAACTTTGATTTTCACTCTGTTGACTCTCACCCAGATGCTCCTGACCATATGAAAGAGAAAGAGAGAGAGAGAGAGAAAGAGAGAGAGAGGGAGAGAGAGGGAGAGAGAGAGAGAGAAAGAGAGAGAGAGAGAGAGAGAGAGAGACTTTAAAAGGATCTCAATTCATCTGACTCCAAATTTAGTGCTCTTTCCACTACACCATGCTATATCTACTCTGTAGAGTTTTGAGCATTAGAAGAAATAACATCTGTAAAGTGCTCTGTAATTCTTAAAACTAAATTTAAATATCTGCTTTCATTTGTAGTAGTGGTAGTGGTAGGTAGTAGTTGTAGTGGTGGTGGGGGTGGTAGCAGCAGCAGCAGCAGCAGCAGCAGCAGCAGTAGTAGTAGTAGGAGTAGTAGGAGTAGTAGGAGTAGTAGTAGTAGTATTTCTTCTCCATACTCCACAGACTCTCAGAGTTGGAAGGAACCTCAGGAGGAGTCATTAGTTTAACTTGGACCTGAACAAGAATTCCTTACGTATTATCCTTGACAAATGATCCTCCAGGCTTTGCTTGAAGATGTCCCATGAGGGGAATCCTGTTCTGTCTTGCGGCAGCTGTAGCTCTCCTTGCTAGAAGGTTTTCCCTTAATTCTCTCTCAATTGCACCTGCAATCAATGGTTTTGCTCCCTGAGACAAAGTAGAGCAAGATTCTATTCTCTTCCACATGGCAGTACTTGAAGACAACTCTTATGGCTTCTCTGATGCTTCCCTTCTCCAGGCTAAATGTCCCCAGGTACTTTAAATGATCCCAGCATGGGCCTTCTTCCTCTTGCTCCTCTTCCTCCTCCTCTAGGTACATGCCAGCTGTACAATGCTCTTCCTCCAGTGGGGCACCCAGCCCCCTTTAACATTGTACTAGTGAAGAGAGGGAACAGCTAGGTGGTAGAGTGCTGGGCCAGGAGTCAAGAAGACTCATCTTCCTGAGTTCAAATCTAGCCACAGACACTGACTAGCTGTGTAACCCTGAACAAGTCATTTAACCTTTTTTGCCTCAGTTTCTCATCTGTAAAATGAGTTGGGATCTTTGCCAAGAAAACTCCAGATGGTGTCAACAAGAATCAGAAACAACTGGATCCTTTGTTCAGAGGCAAGACAGCCCTAGAAGAACAGGAGGAGCCCACTGAGGGTGGAAGTAGTTTGAGTAAGAGACAGCTGCATCCATAGGCCCTGGCTTCCTGATGGTGTGGAACACCAGTCATGTATACTTCCCCTCTGCATGAACATATTAATTATATACAGAGATATGCCTTTCTGAGCCTCAGTTTCTTCCTCTGCAAAATGGGGGTAATAATACCTATAGTACCTACCTCCCAGGGTAGTTGTTGTAAGGCTCCAATGAAATCATTTATTGATGTGCTTTATTGTTGTTCAGTCATTCAGTCATGTCTGACTCTGACCCAGTGGACCATAGCACACCAATGCTGTCCATTCATTTTCTAGCCAAAGAACTGGAGTGTTTTGCCATTTCCTTCTCCACTTAATAAAACTTAAACCAAAATGGAGACCCCATCTGAAGTCAGAGGATCTTAGTTCAAATCCTGCTTCTGGCTCTTATTATATGTATAACTTTGGGTGGGATATTTAACCTCCATGGGCCTCAGTTTCTTCATCTGTAAAATGAAGGAGTTGGACTAGATGACCTGAAAGATCCTGTCAGCCCTAGAACTCAGATCCTATGACCCTATAAAAATATTTGCTATTAAATTAGAGAGGGCAAGCAATATAGAAGAATGAGAGATAAAAGAATCAGAGGGAAAACTTTGTTGTGTTCTTACTTATGCTATCCCACATTTTGAAGCTGTTCACTCTAGTGAGATATGCCATTTCAGCAGTTAAAGAGTTCATCTAACCCTCCCCTCACCCTGCCTCTAGTTCATTTATGCTGCCAACAGGGAGCAAGAAAAAAGGTCCAGCTGTCTAATATCGTGTGATTTTAATTTAGTGTGCATCTTTGTATGAAAGATACAACCTTATCCTAAAAACTAGAACTTATCTGTTGAGTAACACAGCAATATTTCCAACTTTCATTGACAAATGCTTGGCTCTGTAGAGCATGTCCTGGAGCAGGGAGAGAGTACAGGCAATGGAACTGCTTAGGAAGCTGGAGCACTAGTCCAGGGGATAGACTAAGGGGGCCTTAGCAAGAGGCATCGTGTGATGCCATGCATGAGCAGCTTTCCAGAAGAATGCTACTGTGAACAGCTTCTAAAGTTCTGATTACACAGTATAGTGAAAACTTTATTTATCCCATAACAAACCAGAGCAAAAAATTCACAGAAAATCAAGGTATAGCATTCACAATGTTACAACTTATCACAGATGATCAGATTTAACATTCTCAACAACTTATCACAGAAAATGGCCACATAGTTTCCACTACAATGGTCACAGTTTTGAACAACGAACAATCATTTAGTAACTCAAGCATTCACAAAGTCCTTAATTCATTCACAAAGTACAGTAGTCAAAGTTCTCTAATCATGGGGCATACTAGGTTACAAATAAATTACTTATTCAGTCATCAATCACTAAGTACTATTATTTAGTCAATCTATCATCCTTCATTATTCACTATTTGATCATCAGAAAATACAAAGACTCTCCACCCCTAGGTCACTAGTAAATTTAATCTTCTCAGTCAGTACACAGTATCCAAGTAAAGTCTTCTTTCAGCTTGACTTGGGGTGGTCCCTCAGATTCCCTGGATCCTCTTCCATGGTCCCAGATACAACCTGGATCCACCAAACTGTCACCTGGGTTCAAAGGCAGACAGTTCCCAGGTCCTTGTCCAGTTCTCCAAGCAGTTCCTGCTCTGTATTGGAGCTCACAGTGTCCAGTCCATCTCAAATCCTTCACAGACTCTATTCCCGGGAAGTCAAGGCTTAACAAAGCCACAAATAGACCTTTCCTCAGCATTACAGTCACACTTCCTCAGTCCCTTGGCAGCTTTGGCTAGCCCTCAGACCCAGAAGAAGTCTCAGCTGGCTCCCAGAATAAAAACCACTCCATCCAGGTTTTCAAAATCAAAACCATTCTCTTCAGCCTAGGGGGGGGTGCAGAGTGGGGGAGGTAGTCTTTCCTCTTCAGCCTCCTCTCAGCAGCTGCTTCTGCCTCCATGGTGCTCCAAGAAATTCTGACTCAGTTCTCAATTCTCATTTCTCTTCTCAATTATCAGTCCAGCAGTAGCAGCCCCACCACCAGATGCTGTTGAGAGAAACTCTCTCTATCTCCAGCAGAACACCTTATGCCACCAGATTCTTGTCCCAAGAAATTCTGACTGTCCCTCTCTGGGGCTTTTCCTTATATACACACTGCATTAGCTTCCTGTTTCAGCCAACCCCTTCCTATTACATCAGCAACAGGAGACAGAAGTTCATATCTTCTGTTTCCCCAACAGAAGCTTGATCAGTTACTAAGTTCTAAGTACATGCTACCTTGCCAACACAAAGGGATCTTCAAATTCAAATTAATTACCATTACACATGGCCATGAGAGTGGAAAGGGAAGGAGATGCCACCAGAGTGAGATTGCCAAAGTACAATAACAAGGATGTGACCACTGATTGGAGGTGGAGAATAGCAGCCATGGAGAGGGAGATGTCAAGCTCAGTTAGTTACAAAACAAAATGCCTCAGGTGTGCCTATCCTTCATTATTCCTTACTCCTTAAAGATAGTCATCCACTTAAAATTGTTAAAAATTAGAGGGGAACATTGGACCCAACCCATTTTAAATTCTATTCTTGCTCCCAAGATGTCTTAATGATCTAATTTGCAGAGGCAAAAAGAAACTTATTCATATACCTGAGTTTGTTGTCTTTTTGGCAAACAGATATTAGATGCCCCTGCCTTCTCTTGCCTCTCTGACTGAAGATGCTGCCTGAACCCTAAATCCACACTTTGCTATATTTCTTTATTGATGTAGGCATTATAGGTACTTTTGTTTTATACTCATTATATCTGAAGTCTGAAGATTCTGATAATCTTGGGGGAAGTATTTTATAGCTTAGCAGTTTAGGTAGTGGGAGGAGACAGCTAAATATTTTTCTGAATATCCCTTTCCTTTTTTTATCTCAGGTTAAAGCTAGATAAAAAGGTTCCAGCACAAAAAATAAAATTCTACTGGATGGAACATGATGGGGGCTCACTTTTAGTGTCCCGAGTGGACCAAGAACTGCTTCAGGCCCAGAAGAAAGTAAGTGGGAGCAGGACTTAGTTATTTATGATAGTCATCACCTAATACATCAAAATACTAATGGGAGTATATGTGAGTAATACCGTCCAAAGTCAAGTTGAATTGTTTAAATGCCATTTCATGTGATTATAGCAAAAGTCCTACCAGACTTATAATCCTAGCTTCAACTAAAGTAATTGTATGTGTGTTGTATATGGTGGAGAGAAGTCATAGGTTCAGTTCATTGAACTAGGGTCCTCAGAAGCACCCTAGAAATCATCTAGCATAACTCCTCATTCTATTTTTTTGTTTTAAAAAATGTTTTATTTACTCCTCTTACCTTTATGCCTTAGTCATAAATAGACATGAATAAAGGCATATCTAAATAATTTGAGAAATATTAATTGCTCATGTGTAGACTGGGCAAATAATAAAAATGACAATTCTACCTACCTAAATTAAGTTACTTGCTCAGTGCCATACCAATCAAACTACCAAAGGATTGCTCTAAATACACACACACGCACACACACATATCCAAATTCATCTGGAGGGATAAAAGGACAAGACTATCAAGGAAATTGAAAAAATTGGAAGGGGGGGGCAGCAGTACCTAATCCTAAACTATACTACAAAGCCATAATGATCTTTGGTACTTAGTAAGAAATAGAGTGGTTGATCAATGGATTCCATTAGGTACACAATATATAGAAGGAAATATACACAGTAAACTTAATGTTTGATAAATCCAAAGATGCCAGCTATTGGGGCAAGAATTTACTATTCGAGAAAAACTTTTGGGAAAACTGGAAGATATATAGAGATATAGATGTACACATATATACATATATGTATATGTATATGTATAAGTGCATGTTTATCCAATTTTATGCCTACTTCTTTCCTATAATTTCAAAGACTGCTATTCATATTTTGGTATGCATTAGACATTTCTTTGGGTTAGAGGATGAGAGTCCTCAGTTTTAAGTAGCCTGCTCAGATGGAGTTAATTCTTGTATTATAAAATGAAGGCTGTATTCAGTCAGTCAATAAACATTTATTAAGGGATATGGCACTGTGCCAGGTACTGGGGATACAAAAAAGGCAAAAGACAGTCCCTGCCCTCCAGGAACTTTAAATCTAATGGGGGAGACAACATGCAAACAAATATATCCCCAGCAAGGGATATACAGGATAAATAGGAAATAATTAACAGAGGAAAGGCACTGGAATTAAGGGGGGGGATTGGGAAAGGCTTCTTGTAGAAGGTGGAAAAAAGAGGATAGACTAGTTAGTATGGAGTAGATAACCTGAGAGAGAACTGAAGGGTTGAGGGATTGGCACTCAGAGTTTGGACAAAAAGTAGTTTTTGGTAAGGGAAGGCAGAGAGTGGAAAACCAATAGATTATAGTTGGATAAGGGGATTTAAGAATTCTTGAACATGAAAGTGATACATTTGTGAGTGATGGCAAGATTAAGGGTATGGCCATCTATGTCTACAATAAAGGTCATGGGAAGTGAGTTGACTGAGGACATGAGTAGTTAGAGTGTTTGAGGGAGAGTCAATATGTATGTTGCAGTCTCTAAGTATGAGGGCAGGGGTTGGGGAGGAGAGAAAAATTATGAACCAGGCACTGAACTCATTGAGGAAAGAAGGGGAGTGACCTGGGGGTCTGTAGACAACAGCTGCTAGGATTTTGATTGGGTACTAAGAATAGCATGAACCTCAAAGGAAGAGAGGTTACTGAGTGATGGAAGTGGCAACAAAGAGGCAAAGAGTGTCCCAACTCCCTTGCCTTGATCGATGAGCCAAGGAGAGTAAGTGAATGTACAGCCAGTATTGGAAAATGTGGCCAGGAAATCTGTTGTTGGGAGGATTCAGGCCTTGGTTATTGCTAAAAGATAGAATAAAAATTTAAGTTGAAGGACAATTTGTTGTTGATGGGAGAGATATTCCAGAGGGCACAGGAGAAGTACTAGGTTGGAACTTTGGGGTGAGAGAGTTGAAGGGCATGAGAATAAGGAATTTTATGATGGGGGAGGGGTAAGGAATGGAATTTAGATGGTGATCTACAGGAGTTCATAATCACCAGAATTTGACAGGTATAACCTAACATTAAAATGTTTATCATTAAGTGGAGGACATCACTCTTCCCAAAGAAGATCCAGCTGGAGTACAGCATGAGATGGGAGGGATACAGTCAGATGAGAGACCCCATTTCACTATTCTTCTAGATTTATTTGAGCTATTTGAAGAGGTTATATGATAATGCAGTGCTAACATTCTAACTTGGGGAGAAAAAAACAAGTATCAGTTCAAAGTCTTAATGTCTTTGAGAGATATTGAGGGAGTTAAATAATTAAAAAAAACACAAGTCCTGAATAGATTGTTTCTTTTCTGGGGGTTTGAAGTAAGAGAAGAGAAAGAAGAGGAAAAAAAGGAAGAATATTGTAGAGTATAAAGGAGGAAGGAGAAGGTAAAACAGAATCAGAGTGTTTAAGATGAAGACTATATAGACATGGAATAAGGGGTGAGGAGAATGGGCATTAGATGAGCCTTACTCTTATTTTGAATGGATAGAGGAGATTTGAAATAGTGATGTCAAATAAAAGAGCCATTGAAACATTTTTTAAATGCACAGAAAAGGGGGCAGAGCCATGATGGCACAACAAAGGCAGCGATTCATTTGAATTCTCCAAAATTCCCCTCCAAACGACATTAAAATAATACCTTAAAAAAAACTAAAAAAGAGTGAGGTAAAATAATATTCCAGCACAAGACAAATTAGATTGGCAGTAAAGGTCTTCTCACTGGGGTGAAAGTGGAGCACAATCCAGTGCAGACCCCACCTTAGCAAGCCAGCAGCAGACTTTGGAGATGATTGAATCTGTAACTGTGGCTTCCTGAGCTCTCAGCCCATAGACCAGCAGTTCTCAACCTGTGAGTTGCAACCCCTTTGGGGGTTGAACAATCCTTTCACAGGGGTCACCTAAGACCATTGGAAAACACATATTTCCAATGGTCTTAGGAACTGAGACACCGCTCCTCTATCTGTCTCCAGGCGAATCTGCCCACATGCAGATATGCCCACATATGAGTATTAAAGGGTCGCAGCAATAGGAAGGTTGAGAAATACTGCCATAGACTGTAAGGGAGTCAGATAACTGGTTAGACTAGTCATTCTCAACTTGTGGGTTATGTTCAAATTGCAACAATGAAAATACATGCTGCATATCAGATATTTACATTACAATTCATAGCAGTAGCAAAATTACAGTTATGAAGTAGCAACGAAAATAATTTTATGGCTGGGGGTCACTACAACATGAGGAACTGTATTAAAGGGTCATGGCATTAGGAAGGTTGAGAATCATTGCGGGAGATTACAGAGGGCCCTTTACTAGCAATGGTAGCAGACCTCTGTTGCATTGCCCATTACACAGTTCTTGGTCACAATCCCAGCAAGAGGAGGAACATTAAAATACTAGTGCCTGCAGCTGCAATGGAACAGCAACCTTGGTCATAGTTCTATCATAGTAAAAGAGTGCCTGTGTTCACTCATAGACCAGAGCACAGGTTAGGAGAGCAATGACCACTCCTTACATCATACCACCTTGGAAAAACTGAAAACTTACAGACCTTAAGAACTAGTTCTAAACATAGCAGCACTGAAAAAAACTGAAGCTTGGTACAGTGCTCCCTTTACCCCATGAGCAGAGCCCAACTTTTAGACAAAATTTAAAGTCAATAAATAATCTGAAAAAAAATATGAGCAAATGAACCAAAAATCTGACGATAGAAAGTTACTATGATAACAGGTAAGATTAAAACACAAAGTCAGAAGACAACAAAGTCAAAACTGCTACCTCCAAAGGCTCAAAGAAAAATGTGAACTGGTCTCACACCCAAAAAAGAATTCCTGGAAGAGGTAAGAATTCAAAAGATTTCAAAAATGATTTGAAAACTCAAATAAGAGAAGTAGAGGAAAACTTGGGGAAAAAAGAGAGTGATTCAAGAAATTCATACAAAAAGAGTCCATAGTTTGGTAAAGGAGGCACACAAATTATGAAATAAGTAACATTTAAAAATAGAATAAGAAAAATTATAAAAGAGGACCAAAAAGCCATTGAAGAGAAAAAGCTCCTTAAAAAGCAGAATATGCCAACTAGAAAAAGATATTTAAAACTAAGTGAAGAGAACTCCTTAAAATGTAGAATTGGCTAATGACTTCATGAGATTCCAAGAAACAATAAAACAAAACCAAAATAATAAAAAATAGAAGAAAATGGGAAATATCTCATTGGAAAAACAACTGACCTGGAAAATACACATAGGAGAGTTAATTTAAGAATTATTGGACTACCTGAAAACCATGATTAAAAAAAAGAGCCTAGCATAATATTTCAATGAATTATCAAGAAAAGCTGCTCTGGTATCCTAGAGTCAGAGGGTAAAATAGTTATTGAAAAATCTATTGATCGCTTCCTGGAAAAGATCCCCAAATGAAAATTACCAGAAATATTATAGCCAAATTCCAGAGTTCCCAGGTCAAGAAGAAAATGTTACAATAAGCCAGAAAGAAACATTTCCAGTATCATGGAGCCACAGTCAGGATAATACAAGATTTAGCAGTGTCTTTTAAAAAAATTAACTTTTGTTTAGTTTTAGTTTACATCATTCATTTCAACAAGATTTTGAGTTGCAAATTTTCTCCCTGTCTTTCCCCTACTCCCCACCCCAAAACAGTGATCCCACTGTATACCCCCCTCTCCCAATCTGCTCTCTCCTACATCCTCCCCCATCACCCCTCTGATTTTCCGTTAGGGCAAGATAGATCTCTCTACCTCAGTGCCAATATATCTTATTTCCCAGTTGCATGTACATAGTAATAATGATAATGATAATAATAATAAACATATATGATATATACATATTTTAAACATTTGATTTTAAAACTTTAAGTTCTAGATTCTTTCCTTCCTCTCTCCTCCCCCACTCCCACTGGGAAGATAAGCGATTCAATATAGGCTGTATAGGTGTACTTAACGAAAAATATCTCCACAATAGACATATTGTGAAAGACTGACTATATTTCCCTCGATCCTATCCCGTCCCCCACTTGTTCTATTCTCTACTTTGTCCCTGTCCCTTTACAAAAGTGTGTGCTTCTAACAACCCTCCCCCGACCTTACCCTCCCCTCCAATCATCCCCCCTCTCATCCCCTTCCCCCCTACTCTCCTGTAGAGCAAGATACCCAATTTGGAGTGTTGATCATTCCCTCCCTAAGCCAAATTTAATGAGAGTAAGGTTGGCCCATTCCCTTTTGCCTTC
>JAQQSW010013907.1:0-12215 GCA_028646575.1 Pseudocheirus occidentalis
GAAGGCCAGTGCTTCTAAGGAAGAATTTTACAGAGACAGGACAGATCTTGGATTTGGTTCCTCGGTGGCTGACTGAAGACATGAACAGGATGGGACTTTGTTTGTTGGTGACCTGGCCGATCCTTGAGTTCCAGGCAAGAGAAGTCCTGAAGGGTTTGAGGTGTTCTGAATCCGGTGAACTTCAGTGTGTGCCAGAGATTTCCTTGAGGACTGGACAAGGACCTGGGAGCTGCTCATCCCTGAGGACTGGACGAAAACCTGTAAGCTTTCAGCTCCTGAATCTAGGTGATTATCTGGCAGATTCAGGAGGGAGCTGGGACCAGGGAAGGGGATCCAGGGAATCAGAGAGACCACCCAGAGTCAAAGTGAAGAAAAGGCCTCCCGTTGGACTAAACCGAGGTTTGTTGGAAATCAAGGGGTGGAAGGATTATGTGGTTGTCTAAGAACTTTATTTGGAAACTAAAGTTGATATTTACCCCAGGACTGGAAGATCAGTATACTGTGCACTGTTGAAACTGTGAACATTGTGCTGAATAAAGATTTGTAATGGAATAAACAGAGTGTTCACTAATACTGTGTAATCCGAATCTTAAAAGCTCCTCATAGTAGCATTCTCTCAGAAATCTACTGCTGATTGGCTTTACAGTCCTCAGCTTTCCAGGGTCAGAAACTGCATTTCATTAGTTTGAGAGTGATTGGGTTTTGGGGGCCTACTTCTCACTGACCAAAACCCTGAGGTGGCCCAGACGACACTGGACTGGGAGAGAAGAGATGCTCTGTGACCTTGGGCTTGTCACCGCCCCTTCCTGGGTCTTAGTTTTCTCAGAAGTAAAGTGAAAAGGTTGGATTGATTCCCTCTTCCTCCTCCCACCCCTAACTACTGTAGAATGTAAGTTGAAGTCAGGGGCTATTTCTTTTTTCCCCCTTTCTCCTCCAAGTGCCTTAGATATAACTGGTACTTAATAAATATTTGTCGAATTAAAGAAATTAAGTTGTGATTCCTCCCAGGTATCGTATTCATGATTAAACCAGAACATTAATTTAATTATTTACCCAGACTGCTCTGGTGTCAGCTAATACAGCCCTTCTCCCCAAGGAAAAGTCCCATGGTAAGTCTAGAATCAGAGTAAAGAGAACTGGCTGTTTCATATGGATAGTACCACCCAGACATGCTACCACCAAGCAACCCATCAACCTTTTCCCCAGTGAATGAAGAAGACACACTGACCCAGTCAATTTTCCACATCTCCTTTTTCAACAGTTCCTGTGGAGCTCATCTGTCATTTGGGCCCTGTCCCTGACCTGCCACACCAGGTTCACCGAAACAGTCTTCCTTAAGAACAGCCTTCTAGTTTATTTTGTCCCTACTCAGGGAATTTGGCTCGGGTCTCTCAAAAGGTCCTCTGCTCCCCCAGCAAGCACTCAAGCTAACAAGACATCAGATACAGAATGGGTTTAATGTAGATTAAATAATCTGGCCCAAAAAAAGTCGTAACAGGAAGTGAGAAAGGGAGACAAGGAGTCTCATTTTCCTTATCTTTAAAATGGGGGTAATAATATCTATATCAGAAGTTCATCAAGTGAAAAAAAATGTTTTATAAGCTGTGAATTGCTAGAGAAATGTGAGTTATTAGTATTAATAGTTACATTTTAGGAGATAGTTAAAAAGATACCATCAGTCAAATATAGAAATCATCTCCCAGGGTAAGTTCTTTTCTGGAAATAATTCCATAGATGTCAAGTCATATCCATTTTATGTTGAGTATGATAAGATGATATTCAATAGAAATAAATATAAAATCTTATATTTCCATTTTTTAAACCAGCTTACACCTGAAAAAATCAATTTATGTGAGCACCAGATATGGAGGTGATAATAGTTTCTGTGACAACAGTCTTGGGGTCTTAGTGGACCACAAGCTCAGTATAAGTCAGCAGTGTGCTAGGGCTACTTTCAGAGAGGTAGAATATTTATACTTAGGGAGATAATAGTCCTGTTCTCCTCTGCCCTGGCTACATCAGATCAGACCATTATGTTCAATTCTGAGCACCACATTTTAGGGAAGATACTGAATTCGCACTTTTTTCTAGAGCTACAAAATATTTCTTAAAACAAAAAGGAGAACTGAACAAATTTTGTGACCAATTTGACTTTCTGCATCTAGCAGCAATTATATCTGAGTCATTTTGTGGTAAATCAACATCCAGGCTAGGAAAGGCAAGAAAGAGTCCACACATAACATTTATGTATCCAAATGCAACTGACTGAGGGCTGGAGAGGAGTGATGTGTTGAGCTCCAAGGCCCCCATGCTGAGGTGACTGCTTGAGGCATCAAATGAGTTCCTTAGGGAGAGGGGACAGGCAGCAATGAAGATGGCTCCCTCTTGGATGTTTTGTGAATTTTCATTATTTTGCAAGAGTTCTAGGGCAGTAAAAAATAAAGAAGCAAGTTGTTATTGGATACCTCTTCTTCCATATCTAAACCTAAGGATCTTTGAGCATTGGAATTGGCTGAGACTGGTAAAGAGTGAGAAAAGAAGAGAGAGAAACAGGGGGGGGGGCAGAAGAAGAAGGAGGGGGGAAGAGAGAAAGAAGAAAAGGAGAGAGAGAAGGGAGAGGGTAGAGAAAAAGAGGGAAAGAAAGAGAGAAGGAAGAGGAAGAGAGAGAAGGGGAAAGACAGAGAGAGGGTAGAAAAGAGAAGGAAAGAGAAAGAAGAAAAGGAGAAACAGAAGGGAGAGAGAGTAGATAAAGAGATAGAGAGGAAGAGGAAGAGGAAGGAGAGAGAAGAAAATTAGAGACAGTGAAAAGGTAGAAAAAGAGAAGGAAAGAGAAAAAAGAGAAGAAGAAACAAAGAAGGGAGAGAGGAGAGAGAAAGAGAGGGAAAGAGAGAGAGAGGTGAGGGAAAGACAGACAGAAACTCAGCCCATGACAGCTCTGTAAATTTATTGGGCCTGTTCTCAGGGCTCTCATGACCTTGGTTGGACTTGGGACCATTTTTTCAGAGCCCAGGGGCTGTTTCTTCTGTGCAGGTGGCCTTCAAAGGGCTTCATGACAAAACCAAGAACCAAGGAGCAATTAAGTTTGTACATGGCCCGTATTTCTTACTTAACTATTAACTCCTCTGAGCCAGTCTCCAGTCTCTAACACATGCTCTAGGTGCAGTAAACAGGCTAACATTTACTCAAGGCCTTTGTTAAGTACTTGAGATAATAGGATGCCCTGCATCTATGATAAGGGCCAGCAGGCAATTATGGAGGCCTAGAATAGGCCCTCCAACAGATACTGATGAGCTGAAGAGCATCCAGAGCAAGAGCCAGGGGTGGTGGGAGTGGTGGGGGGTGGGAGGTGCAGCCATAAGAATGAAGGGCCTCAAGATGGTGCCGTATGAGAAGCAATTGAGAGAACTGGAAATGTTTAACCAGGACAAGAGAAGACTTAGCAGGGGATATGAGAGCTGTCTTCAAGGGTTTGAAGGGCCGCCATGTGAACAAGGGATTAGACGCATCCTGATTGGCCCCAGAGGACAGAAGCGGAGGGGGGGAGGGGGGAAGACGATGACTTACAGAAAGGTGAATTTCAGGTCAACATGAAGAGAAAAACTTTAGGACCATCTGAATGATCTCAAAATGGAAAGGGCTGCCTGGGGAGGGAATTGGCACCCCCTCACTGGGGGGCTTTGAGCAGAGGCTGGATGCCCACTTGTGAGGGATTTCCTAAAGGGAATTCTTTTCCAAGTGTGGCCTCTGAAGGCTCTTTCAGTCTTGTTATTCTAAGTGCTAAGGGGACTTAGGGTGTCATCAGGGTGACATTTTCTGATCTTGTACCATAAGTGATTTATTCAGGGCCTAAGCCCCCTTAGCACTTAAAATCATGCAATCCAAAATCTAGAGCTCAAAGCACCCTCAGAGACCATCTAATTCAACTATCTCATTTTATAAAGGCAGAAACTGTGGCCCAGGGAGAAGTGACTTATCCAAAGTCACACAGGTAGGAGGCAGTAGAGCTAAGATTCTAAACCAGGTGCTTCCAAATAGATGAAACCAAAAGAGAATGATAGTGTTCTGCTTCCCCTGGACCTGTGGCCTTCAAGACCAGAGCCCATAAGAAGTCATAATGGGCCTAAAAAGTCAAGCTATGGGCAAATGAACATCTTCATCAAAGTGGGCATCCTGGCCTGCATGTAGCACTGGAACAGGGAGGAGTATCTGGGATACCAGCTTATACAAACTATGACTGACTTGTTCCAGAGGTAGTCACTACATGGTCTATGGGAAAGGCATGGACTGGGCCACTAGGCTGGGCAACATGGCATAGTGGTTAGGGTGCTATATTTGAAGTCACAAAGACTTGGTTTCAAATCTCATCTTTGCCACCTATTAGCTTTGTGACCCTAAATGATAATGCCAAAGGTCCCTACCTCACTGGGTTATGATGCTCAAACAAGCTAACTCACAGAAAGTAATTTGCAAACTTGAGGATGATCTGGAAATACCAGTGGCCATTGTTATTTTTATCACACACCAAAATATTTTAGAGTCCATCAGGAAAGCTAACCTTTTGTTCCTCCTCCTTCACTGGAGGAGGCTAATTTAAATTCTCAGCACACGGGGCACAGATCCTTGTAGGTGTAAAGGCCAAGTCTTCCCCATGCCTTGTCCAGGTTTGATTTCCAAAACACCAGGCCTAGCCTTTCCTAGATCCTCCCAGCTTCTTGACTCATCAGCCCCCACAAACCAATCCTCAGACCCATAAAGGCCCTCATGTATGCATCCTACTAGCTGAAATTTCAATCCCAATTTGGATTTATTTTCCCAGCTATTATTACCATCAGCATGCAAGATGAGGAAAAATGGACACATTACCAAAAATGCATTCAGCATAATTAAGGTCATTTTCAATCGTGCCCACATGCTGTAACGCTCCTTGGCTACCGTTACAGACAGATGCCAGGCAATAGGATTGTTTTTCCCCTGATAGCAAGCGAGCGGCTTGGCACAATACTGAGGCGGCTCATTAGCAATCTTGGACCTGTTTCTGCATTTGTGATTCAACTCAAGATGGGGGAATGGGAAGCGAGCTGGGCTCTTTGCCATGAAAATCAGTAATGACATTTCCACACAAGCTCTCCAGAACCAAAGGGGGTTCTCCCAGGCAGCACCTAATCTGTACCTTCACTATTAGGCTCATCTGGGGTTGCAGAAGGCAACCGCATCTATGGCATAAACAAACAACAAATATCATTGAGAGCAGCTAAGCAGCTGTTGAGGTCGGATACTTTCGTATTCCACAAAAGGCTGCAAAGGGTCAGCCCTAATTATGGAAGCAGTTAGGTTGCTCAGTGGTTAGAGCACTGGGCCTAAAGTCAGTAAGACCTGAGTTCAAATCTGACCTCAGACACTCAACTAGCTGGGTGACCCTGGGCAAGTCACTTAACCTCTGTTTGCTTTAATCTAGTAGAGAAGAAAATTACAAGCCATTCCTGTATCTTTGCCAAGGAAATCCCACGAATGGCATTGGAGTACTGTGGTCCATGAGATCATGAAGAGCTGGACACAAGTGAACAACAACTACCATTATTATGACTTTAGAAACTGAGGTTCAGAGAGATTTAGTGACTTACCCAGGGTCATCTGGCTACCAAGCATCTGAGGCAAGATTGGAACCTGTCAGAGCAAAGGATTTCAGGCAGCCTTCAAAAACCATAGAACAAAATATCCACAGGTTGTGTAGACCTGCACTATGCCACCCACAAATAATCATAGTGATAATAGCTAACATTTACATAGTACTTTAAGGTTTTCAAAGCCTTTTACATGTTATCTCAATCGAACCTCACAACAAAACTGTGAAGTAGGTAACATTATTATCTCTGTTTTACAGACGAGGAAACTTAGGCCCAGAGAGGAAAAGGTCATAGAGTTACTAAGTGGCAAAGGTCCTTTTTTTATTTTTTGCCTTTTGGGTGGCAATTGGGGGTTAAGTGACTTGCCCAAGGTCACACAGCTAGTTTTTGTGTTAAGTGTCTCAGGCCACATTTGAACTCAGGTCCTCCTGACTCCAGGGCTGGTGCTCTATTCACTGTACCACTGGGTCCAGAATGAACCTGTCACCAAGTGCCCACCCAACTTAACTCAAAAGCATTCATGTGGTGCAGTGGAAAAAATGCTAGGTTCAGAGGGTCTGGCTCCAAATCCTGCCTCAGACACTTACCTGTGTGACCCTGGCCAAGTCACTTAACCTCTCTAAGGCCCAGTTTCCTCACCTGCAAAATGAAGGGTTTAAGCTATTGATCTCTCAGGTCAAATCCAGCTGTCTCCTGGATCAGTCAAAAACTATCTAGATCATTCCACTTCCTCCTCACCTCTCCGCCTGCCACCTCCTCCTCCTTCTTCTGAGAAGGTTACCAGGTTGCCAAAACAGAAAGCTCAGGAGCCCATCTACTTTAAATTCTGCCCAGTAGACCAAGCCAATAGTACTTAGGCAGGACCCTCCCTGCCTCCCAGGCGGTGTGTGTATTCTAAAGAGTCTGAGCCCCACTCTTGGAGCATAGAAACCAGAGCCCCATTCAAGATTTCCATGGACTGCATCTCAGTACCTCGTTAATTATTTTCCCCCTCTCAAAAAATTCCAGAGGCTTTGTATCACCTCAAGGATCATATAAAAAATCCTCTACTCACCACTCAAAGTCCTTGACCTAGCCCCCTCCCACCTCTCCAGTCTTCTTCGAACACTTTCTCCAAATCGTGTATTCTTTGATCAAGTGGCACTGACCTCTTGGCTATCCAGTGAACAAGATGCTCCATTTTTTGGTTCCAAGCATTTTCTCTGGTTGTTCACCATGTGTGGAATGCTCTCCCTCTTCATCCCCACCTCCTGGCTTCCCTGGTCTCATAAGTAAAACCCGACTTTCTACAGGAAGCTTTCTCCAACCCCTCTTAACTCCAGTGCCTTCCCTCTGTTAATTATTTCCTATTTATCCTATATAAAGCTTGCTTTGTATATAATTGCTTGCGCGTTGTCTCCCCCATTAGATTGTAAGTTCCTTGAGGGCAGGGATTCTCTTCTCCCTCTTTTTGTATTCCTACAGCTTAACACACAGTAAGTACATAATAAGTATTTATTGATTGGTTGGTGTCTGAGCCAAGGTCATTCCATCGCCTCCTAATTCCGCCAACTATTCAAATTATAGTGTGACATACTAGAAAGAACTCTGGGCTCTAAGTCAGACACCTAGGTTCAAATCCTGACTCTAGAGCAGTGGTTCTCAATCTGTGGGTCGCGACCCCTTTGGGGGTCAAACAGGGTCGCCTAAGACCATCAGAAAACACATATTTCCAATGGTCTTAGGAACGGAGATACAGAGATACAGCTCCTCTATCTGTCTACAGGCGGGTCCACCCACATGCAGATATGCCCACATCCAAGTATTAAAGGGTCAGAGCATTAGGAGGGTTGAGAACCACTGGACTAGTGCTGACTAGTGACATCATGGGTAATTTAATCATTTGGAGCTTTGTTCTTTCATTCCTGGGGGGTGGGGTGGGAAGGGAAGGGAATAAGCATTTATCTAAGTGCCTACTATGTGCCCGTCACTGTGCTAAGTGCTTTTTACAAATATTTTCTCATTTGATCCTCATAACAACCCTGGACAGTTATTATCCCTATTTAACAGGTGAGGAACTGAGGCAAACAGCAGTTAGGTAACTTGCCCAACTTGTAACTTACCACAACTAGTGTCTGGGCTCAAATTTGAACTCGGGTCTTCCTAACTCCAGGCCTACAACTCCATCCACTGAACCACCAGCTGCCTCATGGGGTTAACAATCCCTTCTAGCACCTGTTCTCTCAGGGGATTGTGAGCTTCAATTCAATTCACCAAGTAAATGCTGACTATTTACTATCTCCTATGAGATGGGGATATAGAGCTAAAGAAGTAGTGCCTGCCCTCAAAGAACTTACATTCTATACACAAAAGAGAATCTATTGTACCATAAAGTGCTGCTACCAGACTGTCAGCTGGCCTGGTAGAGAAAATAGTGCTGAACTTGGGTCAGAAACAAGGGATTTCAAAGCCTGCCTTGGACACCTCAGCCACCTGGCCTTGATGTCCCAAAGACTTGAGTTTGAGTCTTGCCTCTGCCACCTAGTAACTGTGGGACCCTGGGCAGGTGACATAACCTCTCCATGCTTTGGGCAGTCTTCTTAGAAGTTGCAGAGAAGGTGCCAACCTGCATTGGTAGAGGGAATTTTCTCAAATGGGAGCTTCTCATATCAATGAAATCACAAGTATCTTTATCCTTATTAATTTTATGATCCTCAGAGAGGCCCAGCTTCACTCTGACACCTCTTCAAGCACCTAGCATGGTGCCTGGAACATAGCAGAAGTTTAATTATTACAAGTTGATTGAGGAGACTCTTCCCACCCACAGCCCACACTGATCTTTCTATGGGCTTACTAACCTCCTTATTATAGCACTTAACAGCTATACCAATCATTCTGTTGCTTAACTGCAGGGTCCTCGGCCTAGGTATTTAGCTGATCTAACCATGTCTCTCCCAGGTAGCCTGGAAATCAATTTAAAGCAATTACTCCTATCTTCTCCTTTTGTGCATGTCCTCTACCCCACTACCAACATGTCCTAGCACAGAACAAAAACTCTGTAAGTACTTAGTAAGTGAATTATTTTTAAAATGGCTTGAGTTCCTATGGTAAGGAAGTTTAATAAAGATTTGGCTGCAGGGGTGTTCTGGATCAGGCCTACCTATTCCACCTACCTCTACCTCTTGCCATCTAGGAAAGTATATGGAGATAACCCTAGCAGCCTTAGGATCATAGTTTTAGAGCTAGAAAGGGCTATCTTCTAATCCAGAGAAGTATAGTGGAAAGAACTCTAGATTTGGAGTCAAAGGACCTGGGTTCAAATGCTGGCTCTGCCATCTGTGTGACCTTGGACTATTCACTGTTTCTTGGGGCCTCAGCTCTCTCCTCCACAAAATGAGCAGTTTAGACTATATGACATCTAAGGTCTCCCTTCCAGCTCTCGACTCTGACACCTTCATTTTACAAATGGAAAAACAGGCCCAAAGCAGTTAAGTAATTTGTCACAAGTCAAATCAAATCAGTGGCAGAATCAAGACTGGAACTCAGTTCCCTCTGACTCCAAATCCATGCTATTTCAACCCTACCCATCTACTCCAGTATTTAGTAATGAATATCTTGACACTTTGCTAGGTTGCTCCCCCTATGCTCCAACCAGTTGCCTCAAAGAAGGGTTCTGTTGAAAACAAAATAATCAAATCCTTGTCTAAACGACCCCCTCATTCAGTCACCTGATTGCTCCTTGGGGATTTCCTCCTATTTCAATGATCCTCACCCCCACGCCATAGTCTGCTCAGGAGAAGTAGTTTTGTTCTTCTGGTCTGCCCTAAGATGTAATTCAAAAGTTGGGACAAACTCTGACTTTGCAACATAATAAATCACAGAGACCCCAAGTTCTCAGCCCTTGGTACGGCTATTTATGAAGATAATGACTTATCCAGATTTCTCTTCTTACAGATGGATCCCAAACTCCTGATTTTCTTCACTGCTACCAGCTCTCTACACCTCCAAAACATTCCCTTTGCTCCTACTGTGGTATAGTAGACATAGCGGGTAGGGCCTGGAGTCAGAAAGACCTGGGTGTGAATCCTTCCTCAGGTATCTAACAGCTGACTGACTCTGGCCAAGTCACTTAATCTCCCTTGGGCTTCAGTTTTCTCATCTGTAAAATGGGGCTATTAATAGTACCCACCCCCACAGGTTTGTCAAGGAGATAATATACATAAAGTCCTTTTGTGGTTATTGTTGTTTAATTGTTTTTCAGTCATTTCTGACTCTGTGACCCATTTTGGGGTTTTCTTGGCAGAGATTCTGAGGGTGGTTTGTCATTTCTTTCTCCAGCTCATGTTACAGATGAGGAAACTGAGGCAAACAGGTTGAAGTGACTTGCCCAGGGTTTCACAGCTAGAAGTGTCTGAGGTCACATTTGAACTCAAGTCTTCCTGACTCTAGGCTCCACACAGTATCCACTACAGCACCACCTAGCTTCCCTATCACAGACATTAAAAGCACAATCTAAAATTCATCCATGGGGCCATTATATGTATTTTATTGTCCTTTAAGGTTTATTGCCATATCAGCTATGATGATTATTATTATTATTACATTCTGAGTAATCTCAGGAAAGGATCCCAAGATCACAGAAGCTTAGGGAGTGGACCTGTGATTTCACTGGCATAGGGAATTCCTGGGTGAGGAAACTCTATTTACTAATGCAGGTCAGCACCTTCTCTACAAAGGAAAGCTGCCTAGAGCACTAAGAGTGCCTTGATCAGGGTTACATAGCATAAATATGTGCCAGAGGTGGGACTTGAATCCAGATCTTCTTGATTCCAGAGTCAGCTCTCTATATGTAAATGTTACTAAAATGCCCATTTACTATTGTTTGGGGTTTTTTTCACCTCCAAGCACCATTACTTATCACAAAAGGTTAGGTGGGGACTTTCAACATCAAGTCAAGAGCAAAGGATTTGAAGTTGAAGAATTTGGTTTCAAATCCTGGTTCCCAACTATATAAGGAAGTCATGCTACTTATGTGGGCCTTAGTCCCCTCATCTGTAAGGAAGAAAGGAAATAAGCATTTATTAAAAGCATCTACTACATGCCAGATACACTTTACAAATATCATCTTCATTATCTCTACAAATATTATACACTCAGTGACATTTGTGGTCCCTGGCAGCTCTAGATCATTGATGCTATGACCACATTTCCAGAGAAGGAAAGAAGGATTTGGTACTTTCCCCAAATCACATGATTGAGATGTTACCATTTTCCTTCCCAGCATGCTTGCAATATGGTACAGAGAATAGGAATATATTCCAGTCTTCCAACAACAAAGATTTTATATCAGGGGTCCCCCTGACAAGTCCATCCCCCTCAGAGGGATCTTCTGTTTTTGGAATTACTAGCTGCAGGTCAAAGTGCCATGTCCAGACTGGGACCATTTCTTCTTGGAAGTTATTTTGCAGGAGCTAAACCGGTAGGGCTTCTATTCAGTTGGGATCTGATTAAGCTGGACAATCACCTTTCACTTCACACCTGTCCCAAGGAGCCAGGGCAGAGGGGAAGACCCTTGAACAATTTGGAACCATCTGGGGCGCCCGGTTGACCTTTTCTTGTCCCTGAGTTGTAATCAACAGTTCTGTGAATGCCAAATCACATCAGGACTCCCCACTGTGCAAAAACTGTCAGTTTACCAACCATTAAACATGCAGGGAAGTGCCCTCCAGGGGATCCAATAGAACAACCTGGGCCTCCCCTCCACAGAGAGATCTTGCCAGGAAAAAGAGGGGAAATACAGGGCAATGGAGGCGTGCTCATCATGGATCCAAAGAAACCAGGAGGGTTTCTGGGAGCTGTTGGTTTTGTTTTTTAATTTATTTTATCATCACAGATGTTACTCCTGAACCCAGCCGTGCATTTAACATGCCGACTCCCACACGCAGCCGTTCCTTGGTAATGGAAAAACAAATTACGATAATGATGTGTGTGCATCTGCAATTTTAATTTACAATGGGCTTGAAAAGCACTTTCAAAAGATCTTCCATCACTGAACTTGGGGAAATGCTTCCCACCTGACCCAAGGTGCTGGAAGAGATGCCACTGTCCAGGATCCAGCAAGCAAGCCAAGGGATCAGCACCGGACAGCGATGGAGTCCCAAGGGGAAGGTAATGGTCATCCCTTGGAGGCTTGGGACTGAATCAGAAGCTGAAGACCCTGAAAAAGGGTTCTTACCAAAGAAGTCAACAAAAATCTAGATGGAGATCCTGGAAGGCCCCCCCCTCTCTGCCCTGGGGCAAGACTTTTCCTCTCTCTTGCACCCTGATCAGGAAAACCCTAAGAAACAAGACCACTGCAGAGCCTTGAGCAAGGAAGATCCAGGGGACCCAGAGGCAGCAGATCACAGCACCACTCTGAGCAGAAACAACCCAGAGATTCTGCATAGACCATCATCTAACACCATACACCAAAGTGAAGTCTAAATGGGTGCACAATCTAGGTATAAAGGCTGATACTGTAAATAATCTGGGGAAGCAAGAAATAGTTTACCTGTCAGACTTATGGAGTAGGGAAGACTTTATGACCAAAGAAGAATTGGAGAGCATTATAAA
>JAQQSW010013908.1:0-12214 GCA_028646575.1 Pseudocheirus occidentalis
CCCCCCAGGTTTTGCTTGCTGAAAGCGCTCCCCAGGACCACCACCCAAAACCACAATCCAGATCCAGGCCGCTCAACGCAAGAGCACTTGGCCCTGATCATTTGACTCAGCCCCCCTATGGCATTCGCAGGCCAGGGGCTCTGAACAGCCCAGTGGGGGCATCTGCTGTTTACAGCACTTCCTGCCCTTCCCCCACTGCTTCCTTGCCCTGGGGGTAGATTGGCTGAACTGGTTTTCCTCCCCTAAATTTAGCTTGAAAGCTTCACTCACTTTCACTGACTTCTAATCCTGGCTTAGTAGATGTGAAGATTGCTCCAGATGCTTTAGATCTTCTCTGAAGCAGACTCACTCTGTGGCTTGGGAGCCTCAGCTCCTCCCGACTGCCCTGGAGCCTGGCCGCATGGCTGTTTCAGGCTGGGCTGTTCTTGGCTCCCAGCCTACAGGCCTGCGCCATGAGCCCCTCCTGCCAGCTTCCTTTCTCTAATCGCTATTTTTCACACCTTGGTAGATGTGGAGTTGCTGGAGGCTGTAGATTTTCTTTCTTATATACTGGCTGCAGCACAGCTCAGCTCCCCTCATCTAGCCTCCTTCCTATTGCCCTGGGCCTGGCTGGGCTGGCCTTGGCTTGCGTCCTGCCGCGATGATCCCCTGATGCTGAGCTGCCTTCTGTGAGAGATGGGTTTTCTGTATTTTTGTAAGTTTGAGTGACCTAGAATTTGTCCAGAGTCATATTTTATGGGTGTTTAGGGTGGCTGTGTGTGAGCTGCTGCACCTTGCTGCTTCTACACTGCCATCTTCCTCAGGGTTGTTTTGATTTGTATTTTCCTTATGATAAATTTTGTTGAAATGTTTGTGTCTTGTTATGGTAATCCTGACCACTGGACTAATAGTAGAGCAAGTTAATACGTAAGTGGCCAGTGTAAGGTAAAAATAAATAGGAAATAGAAACTAAAAATATAAAGGGAAATATAGAAGCCACTTACAAAAAATGCCTTCTAAATTAATTAAGGCTATATCCAGTGACTATGTGCTAAATTAAGAGAAGCCAGCTAGACCCCAATAAACAGCCCTCAGCCTGAAAACTTCAGATAAGCACCAGACAGTACAGTAAAATTAGAAAAAGACATTATTTTAATAATGATGTTGATATTTTAATAGATAGTGCTTATAACTTTAAGATGACACTGATATACTAAAGAGACAATCCTAAGGTGGTATGGATGAGACTTAGTTTGTCTCTCCTACTAGAACCTTATAAGAATGAAGAGTGTCAAACCCTGGCTCTTGAATATTCCTCCAACTGCTACAGGTCTATGCTAAGTGCTCCTCATTCTAGTGCACAGATAGGTGATTCCTTGTGCCCTTCCCTGATTCCCAGCCATTTTCTGTGTTGTCTGCCTTCATCTGCCACCCATTACTAATGCCGTTTACTTCTGTACTCACTGTGTCTTAAAGTGTGATTGATACATCACTTCCAGCTCACTGCCAGTTGATTTTTCCTAGTGTGTATACAAAGAACCAGGTTTGTTTGTCCTGACTTAATCATGATGCAGTTGTGGTTCCTCCTTAAATCATTATCTGAACACTCAGGTTAGGACTAATTCATCAGCGCTGCTGTGAGGGAGCATGACACCAAGAACCCAGTAGGAAAAAGCTAAGGCTGATGAAGAGCTCTGTGCTCTCTTGGGTGGGAACATCCCCTCAAGCTTGGACTTAATGGGAATATTGGTGATTTAGAGTATTCTGTCATGTAGCTGTGAATATTTTGCAATTCTTCTTCTGAGAAGTGTATGCTTAAATCCTTCAGCTGCTTATTAGGGAACCAATGTTAGTCATGTGTATTTATTAATTGTAATTACATAAATGCATATATGAGTGCATACATATATAGTGTGTATACATGCACGTGTGTGTATATATATATATATCACATACATTTATCAAAGAAATTTGATACAAAGATTTTTCCTTACTACTTTCACTCTTATGCTAGACGCATTAATTTTGTCTGTGCAGAAACTTTTCAGTTCCATGTAATCACAGTAGCTATTTTATCTTTTGTAATTGCTTCTACCTTTTGTTTGTTAAGGATAATTTTATGACCCATAGCTGTGATAGGTATATGATCTGTTCCTCTTATTTATTTACTTTTTTATAGAATGATCTTTAATATTAATGTAGAATATTCATTTGGAATGTATTGTTTAATCTGATAGAAGATGTTGCTCTCAGTTTCTACCAGATCATTTTCTAGTTTTCCATCAGTTTTTGTCAAATAGAAAGGGTTTTTTTGATAGATAATTTGTTTTTCACCTTATCAAAAACTGGGTTATTGAGTTCCAATGTTTCTGAATCTTCTTTGTCTAGTCTATTCATTGATCTATCTCTCTATTCTGTAACTACTAACCAATGGTTGTAATTGTGGTCTGGAAGTGCTAGTAACCCTTCATCCATTTTTATTTTTATAATTTCCCTTGATATTCTAGATCCTTTGTTTCAAAATAACTTATTAAATTCTCTAAAGTATTCCCTTGCAAATTTTATTGGTATAGCATTGAAAGTGTAAATCAATTTTAATGTATCATAATTTGTATTATATTGCCATGGCCTAGCCATGAGTACTGAATATTACTGTAGCTCTTTGAGTTTTTATTTCTTTAAGGACCACTGTATAATTGAATCTATACAAATCTTGTGTGTGCTTTTGGAGGTCAATCACCAAATATTTTATGCATTTTGTAGTTTTTTTTTTGCAATGGGATTTCCTTTTCTATTATTGCATTTTTTTGTGTTTTATTGCTATTATTTAGACATGCCATTAATATTTGAGAATTTATTTTGTAGCTCGCAGCTTTGCTGAATGTATTATCTCAATTAATACATTTTGCTGATTTACTAGGATTTTCTAAGTAAAACATCCTATCATCAGCAAACAGGGAGAATTTTATTTCTGCTTTACTTATATCTATGTCTTTATTTTCTTTTCTTGTTTTACTACTATTGCTAGCATTTCTAGAACTGTATCAAATAATAGCAGAGAAAGTAGATTTCCTTAGGTCATTCCCATATTTATTGGAAAAAACGGATATAGTATATCTCTATTGTGGATAAAGCTTGCTTTTGGCTTTAGATAGATACTTTTTTATTATATTAAAAATATCCTCCTATGACTATAATTTGTATAGTCCTTAGCATAAAAGTGTACAATGTCAAAGGCTTTTCTGCATCTATTTCAAATGACCATGTGGTTTTGTAGGCTTTGATTTTTAATATGATTAATTATATTAATTTTTCCTTTAATATCCTTGCATCCTTGGCATAAGTCCCACTTGTTTGTAATGAATGATTTCTTGATAACTTGCTTTTTAGTCTGTTAGAATTTTATTTGGAATTTTTGAGTCAATGTCCATCAATGATGTTAGCTTCTGTGTGGTTTTCTGTGATTTGTCTTTCTCTAGTTTAGTTATTAGGACTACATTTGCCCCAAAAAATATTTTAGGAGACTACTTTTATTTTTAATTTTTGATAATAATTTGTAAAGTATGGATATGATTTGGTTTTTTTGCTCTCTTTTTAATTGGATTAGTTAAAATTTTAGTAATTTTGTTAGTCTTTTCAAAGAAGCAACTTGTAGTTTTATCTTCTATATTTTTGTTTAAAATTTATCTGTTTCTCCTCTAATTTTTAATATTTCCTCCTTTGTGCTCATGTTAGTCTTGTTAATTTGTTGGCTTTTAATTTTTTTATGCACATTTGGTTTGTCCATCCTTTCTTTTTCATTTTGTTAATGTATGCATACAATTCTCCCTTTGAGGACTGTTTTTTTTTCTGTCTCAGAAATTTTGTTATGTTGTTTCATCATTATAATTTTCTTTTACATAGCTATGAATTTTTCTATGATTTTTTTTCCTTTGGCTCACTTTTATTGGTTTTAAATCTTCATTTGGGCTTGTATATTTTGTTTGTGGTTCCTGAACCAATTTCTAGTTTAATTTTGTTATGGTCTATAAAGGATATATCAACTATTTCTGCCTTTTTACATTTATTTGAAATATCTCTGTGCCTTAGTAATTGGTTGATTTTTATAAGGATTCCATGTAGTGTTGAGAAATACATATATTCTTTTATGTCTCACTTAGAAGATGCCTTTTAGATGTCTTTAGATTTAGAAGATATCTTTTAGCTCTAGTTTCCCCAGACATTTGTTATTTTCTATATTTTCCATTTTTAGACTCATCCAACACTGATAAGAGAGATGCTAAAATCTTCGGTCATTATTTGGTTACTATATATGTATTCCTTAAACTCAGATAAATTTTCCTTTATGAATTCAGATGCTAAGGCATTTATAGCCTATAATTTTACTACTAATGTTGACTTGTTGTCTTTTTCATTTTAACATAATATAGTTTCTTTGTTTATTCTTTTGAATTCTTTTGAATGTTTTTGCTTTGGCAGACAGTCTACAGATAATCTGACTAAAACTTCTTATTTGAAAACATTTGGTGCATAGCAAATTTTTTTTTTCGGTTCCCTAAGTTTTATTTTGTGCAATTCTTTGTTTTCTAAATGTGTTTCTTTTGAGCAACAGATGACAGGATTTTATATATTTGTATAATCTATCACTATCTTTTGTTTTATTAGATTGTTTAATCCATTCACTTTTATAGTTGTTAGGTTAATTTTTTTCCTCCAACTGTCTTAATATTGTTTTTCTAAGTTATGATTTACCCTTCTTCTGCTGTAAGTACAGAATTATGTTTTAAAAAAATTAAAATTGTGCTATATCATTTAATAATTGGTTCTATTCTTTAATCAATTCTATTTTCCATTGTGTGAGGCCGGATTTTTTCAGTTACACCCAAGAATGTGATCT
Source organism: Pseudocheirus occidentalis (assembly GCA_028646575.1). Lineage (NCBI taxonomy): Eukaryota > Metazoa > Chordata > Mammalia > Diprotodontia > Pseudocheiridae > Pseudocheirus > Pseudocheirus occidentalis. Next base: position 4,877 of record JAQQSW010013908.1, read on the forward strand.
TTCTTAAGGCTAAATGAACTTAAAGGTGTGATTGAAAGGGAATGTAGACCATACATGCAACTAGTCTGTGGGGTATCTGCTTGTTAACCAGTTTAATCAGGGACCTCTATTGTCTATAAACAAAAATCAGCTTAGGCTGGAGATCCTCTCCCAAAAGACTAATTTTCTGCCCTTATCTATTAGTGAAATTAGGGGAATTTTGATTCCCTACTTGGTGGAGATCAAACTGGGTGGTTCTGATCTCCTAGTCAAGATGACAAGAAACAGGAGAATCCTTCAAAACAATGAACATTCCTTAATTGTCAAAGAGAGGCAAGATCATTCACATCTGAAGGCCAGGTCATCTTTTCTAGCTGTAGCCACTCGGGACATTCCACAACCACCCAGAACTCTTTTATTCTTGCATTTCAATAGTTTTTTTTTTCTTCTCATGGAGGTCCCTGGTTTTACTGAGGTTGCCAAGAGTGACCTATTTTATTAACAGTTATATACATCACTGTTAAACTGATCTGGCTTGGAGAACCATGCCTCAGTTTTTCTGTTATTTCATTTTATTTGTCAGTTTCTTCAGTTACTTTAATCTTTTTTTTTTAAAGTGGTTCCATTCTAATTAGTACTCTTCCCCCTACCACTCATCCTTTCCCCTCATTTCTTACCTTTTTTGCCTTGGGTTTTGCTTATTTGTTCCTCTTTTTCTTCTGCTTTTATCTGGTTATATAATTCTTCCCCTTCTTTTCCCCCGTCAGGTTAGATTCCTCCTTCTCTCCCCTTCAATTAGTCCTATTTATTATTTTTGTGCCTACTTTCTCTCACTTCCTTCTTTATCTAGCTTCTTTTTCTCTCTAAACTCTCATTCTCTGATTCATGTTCCCTGTAATTATCTGGTCTTTTTCTTTTCTCTATATTCCTCATGAAATCAAACCTTCCAATATATTCATTCTAGGCTCCCTCCTCTGGACAGTTTCTACCACTGCCTTCCAGATTTACCCCCACGGGTCACCATTTTCCATCATGCCTCACTCCCAGAACAATGCCAAATCCTGCAGGTGTCAGAGAAGAACATTGCCCCATGGTTGGGCCTTTGTTCCACCATGTTGCAATGATCAATTCCATCTCTGTCCTATACCCTTCTTTGGTGAGTGTTTTTCCATATTTTCCACAAAATCTCCCTGTTTCCATGTTCTATGAGTCCTCTAGGTACCCATTATCCCTAGGAATTTCAATCCTTTCTCTCCAAATGTTGGATGAGTAGATTTTTCAAGCAAAAGATTCCCTCAGGCCAAAGCCCACATACAGTGTCTCCCTTTACAAATCATTTCTCTTAAACCATGGGAATATTCATCAATGGTACCTCATCTCAGTACCAGAGAAAGGCTTTTCTCTTTTCTCTCCTCTTCAATCTCCTCCACCTTCTCTTCATTCACTCTCTTGTAGATTCTACTCTTTCTGACACCATAGGAGTCACTTTCCCCTTTTTACAATCTCTTGTCTTGACCTTTGTACATCGCACCCTCCTCTTAATCATCCTGCTCCTTTCTCTCCCTCCATATTGTAATGTAGTTTCCCCCCCTCCCCCAAAACCAAACATTGATTCACCTGTAGGTAGAGTATTGTGGCATACAGTCCATAATGCCCCTGTCTACCTCTTCAATGTTATTGCTAGCAAATTTTTGTCTTCACCCCTCTCTTCTTGTGTATATTTAGCAAATCTTTTATTGGTTTCTTTGCTCTCATTCTCTTACTGTTGCTGTCCTTGCTTGCTCTATTTATTTACTTCTTTTACATTTCTGTTGTTTGGAGTGTTTAAGAAGCAAATAATCTCTTTAGTTCAGACTTTCTTAAAATGTTTCAAATGCTTCTTTATTATTGAATGTTCATTTCTTTTTCATGTATGATTAAGCTCAGATCTTTACCTTAGGCTGAATCTTATGTTCCATTGTTTTTTGGAACCCATTATTCCATTCCCCCTGATAGTTTTGAGTGGGTTCAGAATAGTTTTGCACTATTGACATTCCCTTTCTTTTTTATTTAGAAATCTTTCTTCTGATGGTCTATAGAACTTATTCTGAATTTAATTGTTAAATTTAACTGCTTCTTTGTCTCTTACAGATTGTAACAATTGATTTTATTTTTAAAGAGGGGCTCTGTGAACTCTTTCAATTAGTATTTCATTTTCTGTTTGGAAGTTCTGTGCAGTTCAATTCTATTATTTCCTTCATTATGTTGTTAACGTTGTCCTCTAACATTACTCTGGGAGACTTATGTTCCTTATGTTGTCTCTACACAAACTGTCTTTGAGTTTATTATGCTTTGTTTCCATAGTGAACATATTTCTTTTCTTTTTTTTTTTGGAGGGCAATTGGGGTTCAGTGACTTGCCCAAGGTCACATGGCTAGTTTTTGGGCAGAGTGTCTGAGGCTGGATTTGAACTCAGGTCCTTCTGAGTCCAAGGCCAGTGCTCTATTGACTGCGCCACCTAGCCGCCCCAAACATGTTTCTTTTAATGTTATTGCTTTTGACTTCTCTTCTAGAAATTACGATCCTCTGATCTTACTAAAAGGCTTTGTTCAAATTGTTTTTATTTTATTCTTATTTTTCCTTCTCAGATTTATTGCTGTATGATTGCTGGATATTTTCGATTGAGGGTTAGTATTTCATTTTAAAGAGAATGTTCTAAATTTTGTATGATTTGCTGGCTACCTATTTTTGTTTCATAACAGCTTTAACTCTCTTTGTGCTAATTTATTTATTTTGATGGACAAACAACTGATTTATTATAGAATGAATCTTAAACTAAGATTAGATGTCCCATGATAATGGTTTTATCTAGGAACAAGTGGATTTTTGGAGCATATGACTAAATCTATTTTCTTACGTATTTTCTATTTTGCTGTATATGATCTCTGTATGAACTTCAGGACCAGTTGCAAGGGCTGGTTGTCTTCAGTGTCTTCTTTCCTCTCCTAATTAGTGCAAAAACACTTAATTGCTAAAAACAAAATGAAGGATTTCAACAGTCTACACAATGATCCCTTTCCTTGTGGAGTCTGACAGGCAGTTCCTTAAGATTTAGTGCCACCAGTCATGCCAACAAGGACACATTTCTTCTCTGTTTCCTGTAGCTAAGTATATATATTCTTCTTAATGAGAAAACCTTACCCTACCTTAATTTGTATAATCAGATACATTATAATGGGAAACCATTTTTTCCTTTGATCTTATATAGTCTATAAATACGACTAGCTGAATTTTGGATGGCTCATATTTTCATAAGTTTATGACACAGTATATCACACTCTCAGTGATTAAATTGCAATAAAATTAATCTCTGCTTAATCTAATCCACCTAATTAAAACTTATTTTGCATTCTGAGTTCCATCAGTTGTCTGTCTATCTGGAGATGAATACCATGTTTCATCATGAGACTTTGGGATTATCACTGGTTATTAAATGATCAGAGGTCCTAAGTCTTTTAAAGTTGTTTATGCTTACATTATTGCTGCTATTGTATAAATTATTTGCTCAATTCTGCTTACTTCCTTTGTACCAGTGCATAAAAGCCTAACCAGGATTTTCTGAAAGCATCACCTTTAAAATTTCTTAAAGTATAACAGTATTGCATTACCTTACCATAACACAACTGGTTCTGCCAATTCTCAGTTTATGGGTATCTCCATTTCCAGTTCTTTGCTACCACAGAAAGAACATATGCGTTCTTTTCCTCTTTCTTTGAAGTGTTTGGGGTATCGACCTGGTAGCTGGATCACTCTGTCAAAAAAGTATGCAGTTTAATAAGCTTATAGGTGTAGTTCTAAATTACTTTCCTGAATGGATGGAGCAGTTCACAACCCACTGTCTGTATTAAAGTACCTATTTTCCTCCAGCTGCTGGAGTTGCATTTGCAGTTTTCTTTCTTTCTTTCCATTTTTTTTGGGGGGGGAGCAGCTAAACTAAAAATTATGGGAATGAAGTGGTCCCTCAGAATTGTTTTAATTTGCATTTTCCTCATTTTTCGTGATTTGGAACATTTTTCAAATGCCTATTGATAGCTTAGATTTGTTCATTTTAAAACTGTCCATTTTTTTTTCTTTCACCATTTATGTATTGGGGAATGGCTCTTTTCTTTATAAATTTGGCTCAGTTACCTGTATATCATAGAAATTCTAACTGTATAAGAGAAACTAGTTGTAAAGGTCACTCCACCTCCCTACAATTTCCTGCTTTTCTTCTAATTTTAGTTTCATTGTATAGGTTTTTACTTAGGCATCCCATTTAGGTGGGATAAAATTTGTCATTCTTTCATTTCCCTTCCCTCCTTTTTCAGTGTGCTCCTTTTCTCCACTTTCATTTTTTTTCCTTTTGAGACCATTAAAGTACAACAGAATCACTCCCAGACTCTAAGTCTATTTAGTTCCTTTTTAATTGCTTACTCCTATTTACCTTTTTATGCTCATCTTGACTTCAATGTATGTCAAACTTTCCACTCAGCTCTGTTTTTTCATCAACAATGCTTGAAAGTTCTGCGTTCAATTATAAGTCTGTTTTCCTCTGTTAGATTGTATTTGGTTTTTCTGGGTCAGTTATTCTTAGCTTAAATCTTTCTGAATATCATTTCCAAAAACTCTTTACTTCTTTAGAGTGGTGGTTTAAATCTGACATGATCCTGACTGTGACATCTCAGTAGTTGATTTTTTTTTTTTGCCTGCTTGTATCTTTTCCCTTTTCTTTGAACTGGGAGCTCTGGATAATATTCTTGGGAGTTTTCATTTTGGGGATTTCTTTCAGGAAGTGATTAGTAGATTCTTTTTATTTCTACTTTAACTTCTGGTCCTAATAGATTTGAATAGTTTTCTTTTATGATTTCTTGTAATATGATGTCTCTCTCAATGTGTATACCTGCCCACCCCCCAACACATATACTCATAATTTTCAGGTAGTAAAGTGATTCTTAAATTATCTCTTCTCGGTCTGTTTTCCAACTCAGTTGTTTTACCCATGAGATACTTCAATTCACATTTCTTCTATCTCTTCAGTCTTTTGACTTCCCCCTGTTAACTTCTTTGTCTGCCTTACATAAGTCTCTTTTTCCTTCATGAAACTTATTGCTTGTTTCTCCCAAGTTTGTCTGTTGCTACTCTTCTGTGACCTCTCTCATCCCCCTCATGCTTTTGCGTATCTCCCCTTCTTGCTGTTTTTATTTTTCTCTCCTGACTTCCATTTCTCCTTCCCTCTACTGAGGCCAGAACATTAATAAAGTTTTTGAGAGATTTAAACCTGGCAAAAATGTCCTTAGTGACCTCAGGGATCTTTCCCTCCCTTGCTATCAGCAGGGGATCTTCTCCAATCTTTCCAAGGAGACAACAAGGTCCGAACTACCAAAGGAAAGAGAAAGCCTCTCAGTTATAACTTTTCTTCTTCGTAACGTGGTTTGCTGAGTGTCTAGATCCAGGGATTGAGTCAGAGCAGGCTCTCCTCTTGCTGAATGAATCTTGAAGTGAAGAGGTACCCAAAAAAGGTTAGGGCTGCCTGAGACCCCAAAATACCAACATGCCAGGGCCTGCGAAAAGAATTCCACTCAAGTCTTCTCAGCCAAAGAAAAAGAAAAGTTTATTGAAAGTTCAAGTTTGCCATATGGGGTGGTAGGCCATTTCACGGGGCTCTTACAGAGCAAGTCTCTGCTAAGCTAGTGTAGGCACTCTCACACCACATGGAGGGAAGATGGGGTTCTATATACAGAAAGGTTGTGGGAGGAATCTAGGGGTGGTCCAGAGGAGGAGATTGGGGAGGGTCTTCAGGAGGAGTCAGATGAGGTCAGATTCCAGTAATGAGCAGTTAAGGGTGGGAAGTTGCTGGAGACTACCTGGAGATCATAGACAATGGTGGGCCAGGCCAGTTCAAGGGTGGGAACAGGAACATTAAGGGTAGGAAACTATTGGAACAAAGTGGGGCTAAAGACTTGGGCAGAGCCACAACTTAAGGCTCATGACCTCAGGCAAATGTCTTCCCTGGGAAGGTTTACTTTCCCAGAGCCTGTACTTCAAAGATTCGAGGAGCTCAAGGGGGTCCCAGAACCTATACCTCATCATTAGTATCTGGTACCGTAAGACTGTTATTCCTGCTATTCCTTGGCAATGGGGCAAGTAATAAGACATTCCAAAGGAGACAGAACGAAGCAGAAAAAAGAGGAAGCTGTGAAAATAGTTGTTTATCAGAACTATGAGCAAAATAATATACATACCCCTCCTCCCCCATTCATACTTATTGATTGAATGGTTATGGGCAAGCCACATAGAAATTCCCTGAGGCTCAGTTTCACCATCTATAAAATGGGCATAACATCTATATTGCCTCAGGTTGTTGTTGTACAATGTATTTTAAGTGCTTAAATATCCCAAGGCTCAAAATAATTGTCTGCTGTGATGATGATGGTGATGATGATCTTGAAAGGGGGTCTCCCAATATATTCCAGGTTCTGGAAGGAACTCATAGGATTTAGTGCACTTTGAGTTAGTTATGACCTGTGTTACCAGGAAGGAAGACTTTCAAAAGTTAACAAAGCAGGAAATAGTCTCTGATTAATCCTGGGCAGCAGGATGAGAGCAGGTCCCGAGGAATGGGGTTATAGGATTGCAGGAAGTTTGACTCAGGGAGGAGATCAGTGAACATTTCAAACTATGTGTCTATGTGAAGTTTTTCTCTCAGATGGGTCAAGTCCTTCCCTTAGGGAAGATGGACCTTAGAAATCATGAAGACCAACATCTTTTTTGCGGGGGAAGAACCTAAAGCTGAGGGAAACTTATTAAGTTTATGGAAGATCCCAGACTGTGTTACTGAAAGGGAAGGGATGAGAGCAGTTGAAAGTGGTAGAGAAACTGAGATATCTCCCTCTCTCAATATGAAGAACCTGGTTTATTTTAAAGTGATTATTCTGGGATGTTTTCTCACAGAGAATTCAGGACATTCCAAAGAGATAACATGACCTTCTCCCTCCTGACAGCCAAGGTGCTCATGGAGATACTCATTGTGGCACTTCCTACATTTTCAGGTGAGCAATGTTCTGAGTCCTCCATGTTAAAACTCTGATGGGGCTGATAGGAGGGAATATGAACAACCTGTTGGTTGTTTCAGTCACTTTTGTGGGCTCTGAGCATGTTATCCAAACAGGAAGTATCAAAATAAGATTTTCTTGGGGCGGCTAGGTGGTGCAGTGAATAGAGCACAAGCCCTGGAGTCAGGAGGACCTGAGTTCAAATCCAACCTCAGACACTTAACACAAAAACTAGCCGTGTGACCTTGGGTAAGTCACTTAACCCCAACTGCCCTCCAAAAAGCAAAAA
>JAQQSW010013909.1:0-12214 GCA_028646575.1 Pseudocheirus occidentalis
TTCTAGAGTTTTACTGCTGTTCCTATCTTGCTTCCTTTTTCTCATGTTGGCCAGTCCAAAGAACTTGGAAATTGCTTGGTTTTTTTTTTAGCTCTGTGGAACTATGCTTCCTGGAGGGGGAAAGCTCTGTCCCAAATTGCTGGGGCCCTCACAGCTGCCGGAGCTATTAGTGGGATGCTGCAGCCCCCCCCCAGCTTTGGCTCACTGAAAGTGCACCCCAGGACCACCACTGAAGACCACGATCCAGATCCAGGCTGCTCAACGCAAGAGCCCTTGGCCCTGATGGATCGCCTCAGCCCCCCTGCTATCTGCAAGCCGAGGGCTCTGAAGCAGCCCAGTGGAGGCTGCTGCTGCTCTGTACCTGCTGCTACAGCCACCTCCCAGTGCTTCCTTGCCCTGAGAGCAATTTGGCTGGACCCGCTCTTCTCCTCCTGAGTTAGCAAAATCCACTGACCTTTCTCTCAGCCTTTTTTCCTTCTGGTCTGATAAACGTGGTAACTGTGCCTCCAGTGCAGCCGATCTGCTCTCCTATAGACGTGGCTCCCTGCCCGATGCCCCAGGGCCTGACCCAGCTGTGGTTTCAGCGCGGGTCCCAGAGTGCTGCAAAGAGCCCCACCTGCTGAGCTGCCTGTAGCAACAGATTTGCTTTCTCTCTTTTGGAGAGTTTTGGAGCTTGAAAATCTGTTTAGAGTCCCATTTTATGAGTTTTTTAGCGTGTTTGTTTGGGAGCTGCAGTGCTTTGCTGCTTCTATGCTGCCATCTTGGCTCCGCCGCCATCTTGGCTCCGCCCCCATGTATAGATTCTTTACAAAATTAAAAGTGGCATTTAAGTTTCAGATATTAGATTATTAAGTACTTTATAAGGTGAAAACAAAGAAGAAAAACAATCTGAAGAATAAAAATGAAACCTAACCCGTGTCAGAGAGAGGAAGGGTGGTGGGTTGAAGAATAAAACAAAGAAGGACAATAAGAACAATTGAACCTTTAGAATTGTGCTGTGGGCATGAAAGTCTTTGCATAGAGAATAGTCTCCAAATTTTTTTGATCACATATTTTTAGTAAGAATATTTAGACTGGAGCCAAGGTGATGGAGTGAAGGCACATAGTCACCTTGAACTCTTCCCAAACCCTTCCAAATTCCTGTAAAAATGAATTTAAACAAATTCTAGAGCAGCAGAACCCACAAAAAGACAGAGTTCAACAAATTTTCAGCCCAAGACAATCTGGAAGGTTGACAGGGACAGTCTGTTGCATCAGGTTGAGAGAGGAGCACAATCCAGCTCAGGCCATGCCAGCACAGACCAGTCCCCAGCAAAGATGGAGCAGGCCTCAGGGGAATGAATCACTGACAGCTGTGGCAGTTTTCAGACTTCTCAATCCACAAAAGCCAAAAACAAACTAAAAGGTCAGTAGGAAAGGTCTGTTGGATCTAGGTGAGAGAGGAGCACAGTCCATTTCCAGCAAACCAGGAGACAGCTTTGGGAGTAACTGAATTAACAGCAGTGGCAGAGATGGTGGCAGCTGTTTCTGGAGCTCTCAGCCCACAGACAATAAGGGGATCAAACAACTGGTCAGAAGGAGATTACAGGGGACTCTCTGTTGGCACTGAGGCAGGATTCTGTTGCATTGCCCATACTTGGATCTGGGACACAATCCTGGGTGGCAGTCCTGGTGTGAAGAGGAACACTGGCATAGCAGAGCCTGTGTCAGCAGTGGAGAGAGTACTCTCCTCACAGTTCCAGGGCAGAAAAAGTGATTATGGTCACTCACAGACCAGAGCACAGTCCAGGAGATCCTTACATCATAGCACGATGAAAGAACTGAAAACTTATAGGTCCCTAGAAGTATCTGCACAAAACCCCAGAAGCTTGGAACAATTTGCCCTCCACCCTGGAAGCAGAGCCCTACCTTAACAAAGAATTTAAAAATCAAGTAATAGACTGGAAAAATGAGTAAACTCCTAAAAAACCCCACCTCTGTCTATAGAAACTTACTTTGGTGATAAGGAAGATCAAAACACACACTCAGAAGAAGAAAACAAAGTCAAAATTCCTATATTCAAAGCCTCTAAGAAAAATATGAATTGGTCTCAGGCTATGGAAGAGCTCAAAAAGGATTTTGAAAATCAAGTAAAAGAAGCAGAGGAAAAATTGGGAAGAGAAACAAGAATAATGCAAGAAAATCACGAAAAAGAGTCATTAGCTTGCTAAAGGAGACCCAAAATATTTATAGCAGCTCTTTTCCAGGGGGGTAAAGAATTAGAAAGTGAGGGAATGAACATGAATTGAGGAATGGCTGAATAAATTGTAGAATATAATTATTATGGGATGCTATTGTACTATAAGATATGATGAACAGGATGCTCTCAGAAAAACCTAGAAAGACTTACAAGGATTGATGCAAACTGGAATTTACTGGGTACAAAGTAATGGCAATATTATAAGATGATAAGCTGTGAATGACTTGGCTAGTCTCAGCAATATAGTGATCCATAACAGCTCTGAAAGACTTAGGATGAAAAATGCTATCCATCCCCAGAGAAAGAACTGATGGTGTCTAAATACAGACTGAAGCAACTTTTGGGTTTTTTCCCACTTTATTTTTCTTGAGGTTTTTTTGTCTGTTTTCATTCACAACATGATTATTACAGATATATTTTACATCACCTTTATCAAATTGCTTGCCTTTTTAATGAGGGGAAGTAGGGGGTGGGGAGAGAGGAGGGGAAAGAATTTGGAACTCAAAGTTTTAAATACAAATGTTAAAAATTGTTTTTACATGTAACTGGAAAAAATTAAATACCAAATAAATACAAAAATATAACTGAAAATATTTATGTGTGAATATTTATTTATAAATTCTATACATGTATAGTTGTATTAATATACAATGAACCTTATAAAACATACACAAAAAATAGAAATTAACAAGGGTGAGATTTACAAATCTTAAAGAGCCATCTGTTAAACTGTTAAATACTATAAGCTTAGGGGGAAAATTAAGAAGAAAAATAATCTGAAGAAGCATAGATGATTCCTAAATAAATTAAACTGGAATAAATTATATTTTAAAAGTTTTTACTAATAATACAAAAACCATTATTCTCACTCCAAATATTAATAACAATACTTTTAAGTGAGAATATGATTGAATAGGTTTCATTATTTTAAAAAAATCCCTCTGTTTAGGGTAGACTTCTAGATAATGATTATTAGTAACTGATTATTCTTTTTTTTTAAAGCTACCCAAGCAGGCAAATTCCTTTTTAGATACTCTTTCACTGAATGATACATAATGCAACAATCACATTATATGTCAGAATAGTCAATGAACATAACAGCTTTTCAGCAGAAGTCATGCTTCTCTGTGTGTAGTTATTTACCATACACAATACAAAAATAATAAACAAAAAAATAATTGTCTCTGATTTCAGTGGAGCAGGAAGTTTTCAAGATAAATCCACTCCTCATGGTTCTGCTTAATGGATGGCCTAATATCTTACTTTCTTATTTTTGTTTGGAGATTTTAGTTGTGTTTCTGTATAAATGTGAGGAACAGAAAGAAAGACAAGTTGGCTAGAGTATAGTGTAAAGAAAGGGACATAATATATGAGCCTTAAAAGGAAGGTTGGGGTTAAGTTAGGAAGAGCCTTAAGAGTCAGATATTTGATCCTAGAGCTAATAGGGAACCACTAGAGTTTATGGAGGTGGAAGGGAGATAATATGTTTATGACTGTGTTTTAGAAAAATCTCTTTGATTAGAATTATGGAAAATTATATTGTAGTTGGGGAGAAACTTGAGGCATGAGACCAGTTGGTTATTATTGCCATAGCCCAGGTAAGAGGTAAAAAAAATGTTTGAAGAAGATGGGGGCTGAGTGGAAAAAAGAGGAAAAACATGAGAGATGTTTTGGAGGTAGGACCTTAATATTTGGCAACTGACTGTATATGTGGGATAAGAGTGAAGAGTCAAGGATGACAGGTTTCAAATCTGTGTGATGGGAAGGAGAGTGGTACCTTTGAGAAAAATAGGGAAGTTCAAAAGAGGAAAAGTTCTGGGGAAATTTTAATGTAATAAAATGTGAATGAATAAATAATGTTCTATGTACTATGTCTCAGAAAGAAAAAAGGGAGACAATCCCTGCTCCCAACCTCACATTCTAAGAGGAAGAGACAATACATAAATGAAAGTTCAGCTTCAGGGTGAATGGAAAGGGCCAGACATCCTAAAGATGAAATAAAGGAGCAGATGGTAAAACCCAGGGGTCCTTAGGTTGCGTCAGTACCTCAGATGACACTGCCAGGGAGCACTAGTGCTAGAGGCAGGACAGATGGTAGGGCCTAGAGACTTGAGGTGGAAGATTCAAACTCACCCATGGCATATTATCCTACGTGATAGACATTGTCCCACACCCAACTGAAAGGAGGCAGGGCTGCTCACTGGTCACTGCCTGTGGACTAGAAGGTAGAGCCTGCCCTCTGTGGGGCACCTGTCACTACCACAAGGTGATTTTTGGGTTAGGCAGGTTTACTGAAAGGGAGGGGTGGATTTTCCCAATGGCACTTATATAGTTGGTGTTGTGTATGCTCTGATCACAATTAGATTATAACTGCCTTGAGGTTCCACAGAGCATTGGGTAGAAATTGAAGGCTTTCCAAACTGTGGGAGAAGGCAGAGTGGGGAAGTGTTAAGTGATAATGGGTAAAGAGTGGTATGCTTATATTGGAGAAAAACCTCATCATTGACTGTCATGGAGGAGGGTAGAATGTAATCTATCTTCCACCTTCCAGTAGGGGTCATGGTCTCCAAGGGCTCTACCTTGGAGACCATTGGTTGAAAGAGAACTGCCGGTGGTGTTGTGTAATCATGATTCAGTCATTGCATAAATTTACTTGAAAAACAGACCTTGTGTTCCTCTGTGTGTAGGGGGAAGGGGTGAGAGAAGGAGGAAGGGAGAGAAGAAGAGAGGGAGAGAACACTTGAGTGTTTAATTAGAAAATTATGAGATTTAAAATTTAGAGATCATCTAGTCTACCGTCAAATGAGGTATCCTAAAACCAATCACATACATTCAATAATTGTTATCAAGCGTGGTGATACTGAAGCTTCAGGATAAAGTAAGATAGTATTCTACTTCCTGGAGACTAACTATTGCTAGTTAATATAGTACTTAGGTAACATCTCTATCCAGTACTTGTAACCAACACACTTCTTGCTATTCTTGCTACGGAAAAGTTCCTTACAAACTTGACTTTTTCCAAGTGACTAAATGGATGATTTCTTTCTAGCATCCATATAGTCACAGAATCATAGATTTAGAATTGGAAGGGACAACTAGTCATCTAACTCCCTACATTTGGAATGCCCTGCCCCTTGTCTCTATCACCTGTTGAAATCTTACATATCAAGGCTCCGTGCAAATGTCACTTCTCCAAGAAGTCCTTGCTGATCCACAAAACAGAAATTAGCATCAATTAACCAACAAGAAATTATTAAGTGCTCACTATGTACCAATACTTTATTAAGTGCTGGGGATATGAGGATAAAACAAAAGAAACCCCTGCCCTCAAGGAACATACATTCCAATAGAAGAAATAACACATAAATCAGAACACACTATATACATACATACATATATAGGGTGTATGTCTTGATGGAAAGTATCAAATTTTTACTCTTCTGAACTTTCACAATATTTCTTTTTGTATGTATCATGCATAAGTCATACTTATTTTGTATTATAGTTATTGCTGCTCATGTGTCATCCATCACCTCTGCCAGACTGTATGCTCTATGAGGGCAGGTATCATGTCTTCTTCTTAAAAGAAGATGTCTATTAATTATTGATAGTATTTCATTGTTTATGGTTCCTTTAAATAGTACTATCAAACTCAAACAGAAACAGGGATCACTGAACCATACATAAGGATCCCTAAAGGCTGGACATTGACTTAGAAAAATCACATAGTAACATTAGCTATATTCTATTTTTATTTATTTTGGTAAATATTTCCTAACTATATTTTAAACTATTTCCATGTAGAATGTTGTGGAACAGCCCTCGAACCTTGTGTTTGGTACCTCTGACTTTATATATAATGTAGTGTCCTTGTTTGTCTCTTTTAAGTATTTCAATTTTAGGGTTGCCATGTCTGGAATCATGACTGCCAACCTTGATTTTTTTTTTCATTCTTCTGAAACACAATAAATTTTTCTCCAGCTATTCATTGTAACTGTGTAAATCCTCGTTTCAAATGTGTTTTTTGTAAACATGTTGTTGGATTCTGCTTGTTAATCTGCTCTGCTATCTCCTTTTGTATTATTGATGAATTTACGTCATTTACATTCATAGTTACTATTGCTTTAATGTAATTGTTATTCTACTACTCTTCATTGTATTTACAAAAAAGAAGACAAAAAAAGAAGGAATGTGATCAATACTAGCGATCTGGAATCGAAAGCAATGTATTTTACTCTACTCTCCTAGCTTTCCCTTGTTCAAACCTAGATCACTCAATCACTTGTTTTTTATCTTCCTTCCTTCCTTCCTTCCTTCCTTCCTTCCTTCCTTCCTTCCTTCCTTCTTTCTCTTTCTTTCTTTCTTTCTTTCTTCCTTCCTTTCTTCCTTCCTCCCTCTCTCTCTCTCTCTCTCTCTCTCTCTCTCTCTCTCTCTCTCTCTCTCCTTTCTTTTTCTTTCTTATCTTTCTTTCTTCCTTCCTTTCCTTCCTACCCCTCCTTACAACCCATACATAATTGCAAACTGAAGATTGTGTGCTTGGCAAGTAGGAAAGGGTCCATTTTAAACATAGTATCTATGTTCCCAATCCATAACAGTCCTTTAAAGTCTCATGAGAGGCACATACACTGCCCTTCCACTTGTTTCCTCAGTGCCACAAAGGCAAGTATTTGTCAGGTGAGAAGTCTCTCTGGTCCATGACATTCAATTACATTTCAGCATTTTAATATTTTTTACATATAATATATGTAAGACAATATGCTAACTTAAGAAACAGAACTTAAGTTAAAATGCATATAGAAAAGAAATAGAAGGTGAAAATAATCTAGTTTCAGACAAAAACAAACAACTGGATATATCATGCATGAACTCCCTCACAACCCTCTTACACCCAAGACCATACAGATATAAAATTGAGTTCTACTAAACATTCAAAGAATAATACATTCCAATACTATATAGGCTGTATTGAAAATAGGAAGAGACCCTACTTAATTTCTTCTTTGAGATAAATACAGGTTTAATACCAAAACTATAGAGACAGAAAACAGTGAGGGGGGGGGGAACTTAGATCAACAACTCTAAGGGATATCGCTGCAAAAATATTGAATAAAACACCAGCAATGAGGATATTGTAACTTAGCAACAGTTTATTCACTATGACCAGGTTAATTTTTTTTTACCAAGAATTAAAGATCATTAGGAAAAATATTAAAAATAGTAATAACAAAAATAATTTAAATCACATAATTATGTCAAAAGATGCAGAAAAAGGCTTAACAAAAATGTAATCTCCATTTCAGTAAAAAAAATACAATTCATATACTGTAAAACTTTCCATTAAGATCAAAGTAAAGATATCCATTATCACCACTATTATTAGATATAATTCTAGCCATTTCTGTCTTTTGTAATTCTCTCTTCATAGAGAACCCTAGAGATTCAACTAAAAATTAATTGAAAGCATTTATAACTTTAGTAAAATAGTGGGATATAAAGCAAACACACAAAATAATTAATTTTTCAGAATATTACCAACAAAACCCAGAAGAAAAAGATAGAGCAATTCAATTCAAAATTATTACACAATGTATAAAATATCTGGGTGACTCATGCAGGATTTATAGGCATACAAAAACAAAGAAATAAAGCCAGACTTAAATAATTGCAGAGATCATTAATGCCAATGGTTGCGCAGGTCCAATATAATAAAAATGATAATGCTACCTAAATTAATTTACTTATTCAGTACCATACCTATCAAACCACCAAGGATTACTTAACAGACTTCGGAAAAAAAGTCATTTAGAGGAACAAAAATCAAGGTTCTCAAGGGAAAAAATGAAAAAGGTGGGAAAGAAGAGAATCTAACAAGAGCAGATATCAAATTTTACTATAAAACTATAGTCATTAGAACTATTTGGAGCTGGTTAAAAAAGAAATTTATCCATGAAACATATTAAATACACAAAATATAGAACAAAATATAGTATATAGTCTTTGATAAATAAGATAACCCCAACAACTGAGTTTGAGTCGCAATTCTATAAAAAATGCTTGGAAAACAGAAAGCAACATGGCCCAAATTAGTCTTAGATTTAAGGACAGCTTTGAGAGACTTTATCATATATTTTAAAAGAAAATCAGGATGTATGTAATAAAGATTTGTAGTTTCAAGTGCAGTTCTTTTTTTTATACTCATATAGAAATGCTCATTTATGTGATGTTTGCTAATTCAGGATTAGATAAATACATTTTTTGTTCTAAAAAAGACAAAGATGCTCAAGGGAGTGATGGTCCTATGAAACCTATTCCATTTGTCAGAAGAGGGTTGAACAATAGTAAGGTGCACAAACTGGAAGTCTTATCTCTAAAATGAGTGGTTGCTGAGAAATTCTGTGTATAGAGCAGTTACAAATGTGGACTGACAATAATGCACTGAAACATTCTGGTCAGTGCCAAATTAGGTATTGTTTGCCAGAGATGGTGGCAGCGCTAGCCAACTATGAATTCAGCATACATTATCAGTCAAGGAAGACTAATATGGAGGTAAAGCCCCTGCTTAGAAGGCCTCATGACACCAAAGCAGTGATGATACATAAAAGAATGAAAGCTATATATTATACCCAAGGAGACAGATAAATAAAATATAATAATAAACCAATGACAGTATAGGTGAAAGTTTGCAACATACACCAGAGAAGGTGCCAGGAGCATATGGGAACCTTGGTTCATTGAATCAACCTTCATTGCCTCAGTTATCTGTGAATGACTGGTGACGAGAGCAGATGGCCAGTAAAGTACTGCATGGAATATAAGCCAAGAAAGCAAGGTGGTGATGTCAAAGGACTCAAGTGCCAATCCCTTGAAGGTATTTTACTGTCAAAACCATGGCAGAAGTTGGAGCCATGCAAGGGAGTCCTACTGAACTGTCACTGATTTCACACATTGTACCAAGGAGGAATTGGCACTACACAGGGTATATTGCTCAATGTCCATGAGAGCTCTACGTGTTCACTTTATACATATGGTGAAAAGTTACCCTGGAGCTAGTAAGAAACAGACTTCACAGACCCATGATGGTCATAAATATCACCAAGAAGTGTGAGACTTGTGCTTATATATGTGGAGAAAAAAAAAGAATATGAACTCATGCTGTATAAGTAAGAAAACTTTTGAACTTGTCTTATCTTTAACCTCTGGAAGGAAATAGCAAGAACACGTCATATATTGGTGTCAAGTGGCCACTTCATGAGGTTGCAAAGGCATGTGCAACCACCAATTAGAAAGCTTTCATGATGGCTAAGAGAGAATTATTTCTTAGCATATAAAGGCTTCCTTTTTTTCAAAATGAGTTGGAGTCTACCTATCTTACCCTGGTTATAAGTGCATCAGCCACTGCTAATGAAGATGATAATTTTTACTTATTCCATTTGTGTGTGTGTGTGTGATACTTTCTGTCACTTGTTTAGTCATGTACTTTTCATTTATCCATACATATGAAAGATAATTTCTTCCTTGCCTCTCTAATTTATTTATGAAATATCTTTTCATATGTAGGTCATGTATCCTTTTGGAGTTTATCTTGGCGTATGTTACGGAGTGATAGTCTTTCCTCCTGGGGCTTTTGGGTTTATCAAACATTATGCTACTTTATTTGCTTCTTTATGTTGTGTACCTAACTTGCTCCACTAATCAATCTATTTTTCAAGTCAGTAACTAATTATTTTAATGATTACTGCATTATAGTATAGTTTGAGGTTTATTTCTGATTGACCTCCTTCCTATTGTTTTCATTTTTACTCATGAGATACCTGATCTTTTCTTCCTCTGTATGAATTTTGTCGTTCTTTTGTTTCTAGTTTTATAAAATATTATTTCAAGAGTTTGATTCAAATATCATTAGACAAATAAATTAAGTTAGATAATAGTGTCATTTTTATTATATTGGTTTGACCTACCCATGAGCAATGAATATTGTTTAGGTCTATGTTTATTTCTGCAAAGTATTTTATATTTGGATTCATATAGTCCCAGAGTTGGTTTTGATAGATATACTTCCAAATATTCTATAGTTTTTGTAGTTATTTTGAATAGGATTTCTCTTTCTACTCAGTTTTAATGGTTATATATAGGATGATAATTTATGTGGATTTATTTTACATTCTGCAACATTACTGAAGTAATTATTTCAATTAATTTTTAGTTGTTTCTAGGGTTCTCTAAGTATAGCATCATATCATCTACAAAGACAAGTAATATTCTTGTCTCTTTATCTATGCTTATTTTCTCTATTTCTTTTTTTTAATCTATTGCTGCAGTTAGTATTTTTGGCACTACATTAAATAGTAGTGATAATAACAGGCATCCTTATTTTACTCATAATCTTCCTGAAAAAGCCTCAAACTTTTATCTTTTACATAAAATGTTTGCTCTGGCAGTTACAAAAATATTTGCTGTATTAAGGACAAATTTATTTATTCCTATGATTTCTAGAGTTTTTAATAGAAATGGGTGTTGGATTTGATCAAAAGTCTTTTCAGCATCTATTGATACATACATATGGTTATTATTTTATTAATAGTTTATTATATTTGAGATATTCCTTGTAGTGAACTTTATATTCTTGGCATAAGCCCAATCCAGTCATTGCATCTATACTTTTTAATATGTTGCTGCTAACAATTTATTTAAACATTTTTGTGTCCATATTCATTAGGGATAGTGTTTTTAGATCGATGGTTTTCTTTGTTTTGTCTCTCCCTGGCTAAAGTATCAAGACCTTATTCATAATGTAGAAAGAGATTGGAGGGGTGCCTTTTTTTCTTGCTATTACAAACAGTTCATGTAGTATGAAAAATAATTGTTCTTAGAACGTTTTGTAAAATGTACCTGTAAATCCACTTGGTCCTGAAGTTTTCTTTCTCTTTGGGAGTTCATTCGTGGCTTATTCTTTCTTTTTCTAATATTGGGCCATGTAGTTTTTTCTTTTGTTGTTAGTATGAGTATTTTATATTTTTGTAAATATTAATCTATTTCTTTTACGCTATCAGTTTTATTAGCATATAATTGCTAATTCTTAAATGGATATTTGCAGTCTATATGATACAGACTTAGAAGGAGAAAAAACTGCAAGAGCTGAGAAGCAGCAGCAGTGGGAGAGTGGTTTCTAATCCTATCTAAAATTTGTGACCTACCTAATAACCAAAACTGGGTGATTATAGGGACAACTAAAAGAAGGAATAAAATGAAATGCCAAAAGAAAGGCTGAACTGTAGAAGTTTGCTTGGAAGTACGTTCATCAAAAGGGTTCTAGCTTGTAAATAATTGCTACATTTTTCTGTGTTCTTTCCTTTCTTCTGGCTGATAACACCATGCATAAACAAATAGAAAATCCTTGTTATGCTCAAATCTTCCCTAATATATATCAATTATGTTTTCAAAACAAGCATTATAACAGAATTTGACCCGTCAAGTGGCACAGTGGATAGAGTGTCAGGACTGAGTTCATTTTCCTAAATGAAAAGGAAAATCTGGTGTCAGACACTAGCTGTGTGATCCTGGCAGGTCACATAACCCTTTGCCTTGGTTTCTTCATCTGTAAAATAAGCTAGAGAAGGAAATAGCAAACTACTCCAGGATCTTCACCAAGAAATTCCAAATGGATCACGAAGAGTCAGACATGACTGAAAGGACTGAACTATAACCACCTGTCCTCAAGTAGCTTATACTTTAACAGGGTCTAGAAAATTATAGGACCATGGGGGAATAGACTAACATCCTATACAGGGACAATGGCAGAATTTATTTTGATCATGATGTGTGGATGTGCACATACAGTGTTGGGGCTCTTGTTGGTAATGGGTTGAACCGTCCTCAACTAACAGGCACGTGATCACCTCGGGGCAGACTGTGAAGGTTGCACCTGTTTGCAATAAGCAGGATTATCTCTCTGCATCACCTGGCTCGCTGTGGCGA
>JAQQSW010013910.1:0-12214 GCA_028646575.1 Pseudocheirus occidentalis
AAAGAGTTTGCAGATCCTATACATGATTGTATGCCACAATGGCGGGGGTGGGGGGTGGGGAGGAAGGGAAGAAAAATCTGAAACTCGGGTGACTCTGGAACTGAATCTTATAAACTAAAAGTAAACAAGTCAATAAAATAAATTTAAAAAATAATACTGAACACTTCTACTTTTTCAAAGGATACTAGTCCTTATACTATTCATCATTTTAGGTGTCTAAATTGTTGTGCCTGGGATTGGGAAAGTGATTCCCTTCTGTGCTGAATGCTCACACCAAACTCTGTAAAGGTCATTGCATCTGATAGACCGAAGTTATAGAATGATTTACGATTTTTAAAGCATCCTTTACATGCGATTATAAGGAACTCTTTTCTTTTGATCTCTCATATATTCAAAAAGGTGGCCTTGGAAACTTTTCACTAAAAACAATTTATCCTGCTGTTGTCAGATGACTGCTAGCCCTCTAGTAGTTATGTTGAACATGAATCCCATACCTCTAGAGTTTTATGATCTCAGTCCTGTTAGTGCTATCTTAATGAGGTATTTAGTCTTGAACCAGTCAGTAGTTGTGACCTGTCTGTGCAATCCAAGTGATTATAATTTCACCACATACACAATTGAACTGTTTCTTCCCTCTATGGGAAACCTAGTTTTGATTCTTCCCACGGGTGACATTCCTTTCTCTGGTTTAAAAGAACTAGCCCTCCATTCTGATACTGTGAAAGCCTTCATTTCTGACATAAAGAATATAATATATCAGCCTCATTCACAAATGAGTATTTGGGTTCTGATGGTATGAAACTTGCTTGAGTTTCCAGTGGAGGTGTGGCCTGAGGTACAAGATTTAAGCTAAAACCTCAGCTACTATGAAGCCTTTCCCTCATTACTCGTAAATGTTGTCTTCATTTTTAAAATAGAACTTCTAACTTTTAGGTAGAGGATTCCAAAGATTATTCTCAGGGGTTATACACTATGTTTATTTTGTCAGAGTCTGGTAATTCACATAACTAATTACTAGATCCTACTCTCAGCATTCCACTATAAAACAGTCTTTGGTTTCTCAGCTTTTTGACTGTTCCTATCAATATAGGCAATACTTCAGAGATATTGTGGGTTCAGTCCCAGATTACTGCAAGAAGGGAATATTTCAACAAAGTGATTCACATGATTTTAAAAAATTTCCCAGTGAATATAAAAGTTATTTTTATACTCTACTGTCGTCTAGTAAGTGTATAATATCATGACTAAAAACCATATACATACCTTGATTAGAAAATATATTATTGCTAAAAAATGCTAATTATCATCTGAGCCTTCAATAAGTTCTAATCTTTTAGCTGGTAGAGGAGCTTGCCTCAGTGTTAAGGACTGCTGAGTGAACAGGGTGGTGACTGCTGAAGATTAGAGTGGCTGTTGAAATTCTTTAAATACCACAGCAATGCCATTTGGTGCATTGATTGGCTCTTAACAAAATAATTTCTCTAGCACTTGATGGTGTTTGGTAGCATTTTACCCACAATAGAATTTCTTTCAGAATCAGAGTTAATCCTCTCAAACCCTGCCACCACTTTGTCAACTAAGTTTATATAATTTTCTTTAATGCTCTTATGTATGTATGTGGAAATTGGGAAGCCTGAGGAAAAGGAGAGAGATGAATGATGGTTAATCCATGGAGAAGAAAGAACACACCAAAAATTCATGAATTAAATTGACTATCTTATATGGGCAAGGTTTGTGGCTCCCACCAAAAAAATATTGTTAAATTAAATTGATTTAAAAACCACTGATCATGTTACTATATCAGATACAATAATAATTTTAAAAGTTTTACGTTTTGCAAGAATTACCAAAATGTGACACAGAGACACTAGATTTAAACTGGAGTGACAGAGAGACACAATGTGATCTCATGATCTTACAAAAATGGAGCCAATGGAATTGCTCAACCCAGGGTTGCCACAAACCTTCAAATTGTAAAAAGTGTAATATTTGCAAAAAGCAACAAAGTGAAGCACAATTAAAGGAGGTATGCAGGACTTTTTAATACCTTCAGTACCATTCTCTGTAGATCCCTGTGGGTTCCAATGACAATTAATGATACATTTCATATACAACATACATACTTTTATACAATGATCTACAATGGCAACATTCAATCAGTAACAGTATGCAACTGATCTAGACATTCAGGTTTGTACCCCAATATACTATAAAGTCGTGCCCTAAGCACACGACCTATAGCAAGAAATAATGGAGAAGATATGTAAATTGGCAGCAATGACAGCCTTAACATTTAATGCCCACAGTCCCCTGTAACTAAATAAGAGTGTCAGAGTTATCGCATAACAGTTTTGCACATGCAAAAGCAAACTTGTGCTGTAGCTGACTGGGTACAATGTATGAAATTAAACAGAAAAACTAAAACCCCATATACCAAACCAAAGAACAGCAAAATAAAACAAATCAAAGGAAGAAGCAGGGTGAAAAAAATTAAACTGAAAATGTTAATGTGTGAAAATACAACAAAATGGCATAAATGTGTATTTCAAAAGGGGAGGGAATGCTGCCACATTATAAAACCTAACAATTATAAATAATAAATTGGGTAGATGAGAAACCTTACAGAAATAGCAAAACCATATATATAAATTTAAATCTTTAAATTTAAATTGAATAAAGCATTCTTGATGCTTTAAATCAGAGCATCAAAGGAAAATTTAAATGATATTAAAATAGAGAACATTAAAAAGTGAAATTAATTTTGATAGCACAGTTTTTTCCAACGTTTCTCAAAGTAAAGATGAATTACTGCTTGTGGAGCAGGAAAAATTAAAATTATAAATAAACTTTCAAAACATAAAGATCAATTTATAAAATAAAACAAAAAATATCCAAGATGAGATTTTCACAGGATTGAATGAATTAACATATATAAAGTGCTTTGTAAATCTTCAAGTACTACATTAATGATAGCTGTTCTTAGAAAAGAGGCAGCTCAGTGGCACATTGGTTGAAAGGCTGGCCTGGGGTAAGGAAGACTCATCTTCCTGAGTACAATTCTATACTTAGACACTTAGTAGCTGTATGATATTGATCAAGTCAACCTTATTTGCCTCAATTCCTCATTTATAAAATAATTGTAGAAGGGTATTGGAAGAGACTTCAGTATCTTTGTGAAGAAAACCCCAAATAACATCATGAAGAGTCAGGTATGAATAAAAATGGCTGAACAATAATTATTAAGAATTTGTAGGGAGTTTTCCTTTTTTGTTGTTTTTGACTAGTTTCTGTTAGGCTACTATAGAAGAAGAGTAAAGACTTTTAGTTCCTCTCCTTTTAGTCCTCATCTTTGTGATATGGGTATCATATGTCTTTTGAAGTCATTCTCCTTCCCTTCCCATATGATGTAACTTTCTCTCTAATAATCATTGTCCTCAGGTCCACCTCTCTGGGGCAGCTGATTAGTGAAGCAGAAAGAACATTGGGAATGGAGTCAGGAAGACCTGAGTTTAAATCTGTCTTCTAATACAAGCTATGTATCTGTCAAGTTATGTAACCCCATTTCCCTCAGTTTTCTTATCTGTAAAATGAGCTGCAGAAGGAAATAGCAAGTCACTCCATTATCTTTGCCAAGAAAATCCTAACTGGGGTCACAAAGAATCAGACATGACAGAAATGTCTGAAAAATACCAACGAATACATACACATTCACCTTTTCATATAAAATATCAATATATACACACAGAACCTACAAAAATCAGTGCTTGACTTAAGTGTACTGACTGGTATTTACTAAATGTTTATTATCTTTTGTATACAAAGTGGATGCTACTGACTTGATATGATGAGAACTCTTTGAATTGTGTTTCTAGGAGTAATAATGGGTTGTAAAAATTCCCTTACCTAACCTTTCTGGTAAAAAAATAGCCTACAATTAACATTGCTCATGAATTTAAACCTCAGAGATCCAACTGGAAGAAGACTGTGTCATGCGAAGCTGGAAGACATGAAACTAAAACTAAGACAGAAAATAAAACACAAGAATTTACTAGTTATACATACTGTGGGTATATCAGGGTACAATGATAGTGTAGGTTGTGGAGTTGTAGGGGTTTTTTTTCAGTCAACAAATATTTATTGTTTACTATGTGCCAAGCATGGTGCAAGGCCCCTAGTACAAGCAAAAAGATAGTCTCTGACCTCAAGGAGCTTATATTCTCTTTTTATAAACTTTTGTTTATTTTTATTTTGCATCATTCATTTCCACGAGATTTTGTGTTACAAATCCCCCCCACACTTGCCCCTAACAACCACCCCAAAAGAGCCATACCACTGTATAACCCCTCCCCTAATCTGCTGTCTCCTATATCCTTCCCCATAACCCCTTCAACTTTCCAGTAAGGCAAGATGGATCTCCCTATCCCAGCACCTGTATATCTTATTTCTCAGTTGCAAGTAAATAATAGTAATAATGATTATATATATATATATATATATATATATATATATATATATATGTTTTTCACATTTGATTTTAGAACTTTAAATTCTAGATTATTTCCCTTCCTCCCTCATTACCCATGCCCAACAGAAAGATAAGCAATTCAATACAGGCTGTACGTTTGCAGTTATATTGAACATCTCCATAATGGACATATTGGGAAAGAATGACTATACTTCCCTCTTTTCTATTTTGCCTTCCACTTGTTCTATTCTCTACTTTGTCCCTGTCCCTCTACAGAAGTGTGTGCTTCTAACAATCCTCCCCCACCAATTTAATTTCCCTCCATTCTCCCCACTCTCATCCCCTTCTCCCTACTCTCCTGTAGGCCAACATACCCAATTTAAAGTGTATGTAATTCCTTCTCTAAGCCAAATTCAGTAAGAGTAAGGTTAACCCATTCCTTGTTGCATTTCTGTTCTTCCCCTCCATTGTGACACTTATCAATTGTCTCTACTATATGAGAGGATTAACTCCATTTTGTTTCTCCCTGTCTCCTCTCATACTATTTTTCTCTCACCTCCCTATTTTATATTTTAAAATATTATCTCAGGAATGGCTAGGTGGTGCAGTGAATAGAGCACCGGCCCTGGAGTCAGGAGGACCTGAGTTCAAATCCGGCCTCAGACACTTAACACAAAAACTAGCTGTGTGACCTTAGGCAAATCACTTAACCCTAACTGCCCTCCAAAAAGCAAAAAAAAAAACCAGCAAAAGAAAAGAAAATATTATCTCATCCTATTCAATTGGTTCTGTGCCTTCTATCTATGTGTACATATACACCCACACTCACATATGTATTCTTACACATATATACCCACCTATATAGACATATATGTATATAGATATATGGATATGTGTGTGTGTGTGTATACATACACATTAATCCTCACTCCTCATACTGAGGAAAGTTTCATAAGTTAGAATTATCATTTTTCCATGTTGGCATGTAAATAGTTCAATTTTGATAAGTTCCTTATAAAATCTTTTCCGTGTTTACTTTCTCATACTTTTTGAATTTGAATGTCAAATTTTCTATTCAGTTCTGTTTTTTTTTCATCAAGAATGATAGGAAGTACTACACCTCATCAAATGACCATATTTTCCTCTGGAACATTGTGCTCAATTTTTCTGGGTAGTTGATCCTTGTTTTTAATCCTGGCTCCTTTGATCTGCAGAATATCATGTTCCAGGCCCTTGGATCCCTTAATGCAGAAGGTGCTAAATCCTGTGTTATCCTAATTGTGTTTCCACAGTATTCAAATTGGTTCTTCTTGGCAGCTTGCAATATTTGCTTCTTGATCTGGGAACTACAGAATCTGGCTATAACATTCCTAACAGTTTTCTTTTGGGGATATTTTTCAAGAGATGATTGGTGAATTCTTTGAAATTCTATTTTTCCCTCTGGTTCTAAAATATCAGGGCAATTTTCCTTGAGAATTTTTTGAAGGATCTTTTCTAAGTTCTTTTTTTGATCATGGCTTTCATGTAATCCAGTAATTTTTAAATTGTTTCTCCTGGATCTATTTTCCAGGTTAGTGGTTTTTTCAAGGAAATATTTCACATTGCCTTCTACTTTTTCATTTGTTTGTTTCTGTTTAATAGTATCTTGATTTCTCATAAAGTCATTTTCTTCCATTTGCTCCACTCTGATTCTGAAGGAATTATTCTCTTCAGAAAGCTTTTGAGATTCTTTTTCCATCTGGTAAATTCAACATTTTAAGGCATTCTTCTTCTCTTTGGCTTTTTGGGCCTCTTGATCCATTTGAGTTAATCCATTTTTAAGGTGTTATTTTCTTCAGTTAGGTTGTTGACTCTCTTTTCAGAATTTTCTTGCATCATTCTCATTTCTCTTCCCAATTTTTCATCCACATCTCTTATTTGGTTTTCAGAATCCTTCTTAAGCTGTTCTATGGCTTGTAACCAGTCTACATTTTTCTTGGAAGCTTTTGGTGTGGGAGTTCTGACTGTGTTGTCTTCCTCCTGTTCTATGCTTTGATCATTTTTTATCCCCCAAAAAAGAATCTAAATCTGGATTGCTGTTTTTACTATGTTTCTTTTGCCTTCTCATGTTGCCAGTCAATTACTTGACTTTTGGGATCAGTAGAACTCTGCTTCCAGAGGGGAGAGATTTGCCTCAAATAACTGGGTTTTTCACAGCTGCTGTGGCTATTAGAAGGCCATTGTCTCTGCAGCCCCCAGCAGCTTTGGCTCCCTGATCACAAAGCTCAGGACAGTCACCCAAGACCATGATCCCAATCCAGGCTGGGAAAGGCAAAAGCACTTAGCTTCTGAATGATTGCTTGGCCCCCTAAAATCTGTAGGCTAGGATCTCTGAAGTGGCCACATGGTAGTGGAAGCAGGGCCACAACCGCAGCTTCTTGCCGTGGAGGCAGACGGTCAGACTCTCTCCCCCAAATTTAGCAGAGTTTCACTGACCTTTAGCCCTTGCTTCTTATGGGTCAATAATTTTGGAAAGCACCACAGCTGCCAGAGATCCTCTCTCCTGAAAGCTTCAGCCATGGCTTGTTCTGGCTGCCCTAGGGCTCCAGCTGCAGATTCATGCTGTTGTGGTCTGGGCTCCCAGTGTCCTGCAATGAACTCCTTGTCAGCCTGCTGGGCTGCTTTCAGTGGGAGCTTTATAACTTTGTAATTTTGTATGTTCTGGAGCTCTAAAATTTGTTTAGAGTCATATTTTATAACTATTTGAGGTATTTGGGGGGAGGGCCCAGAGTTCTCCTGCTTCTAAGCCACCATTTTGTCTCTGCCACCCAGCTGGAGATTTGTTTATGCACAGTAAGGTTCTTTCTTAACTGGGAAAACACTTTCACAATATTGTTTATAAATGAATATGAAGGAAATGATCTGGAGTCAATGTTATATGCTCAAACCTCCGATAGAGATTATGCTTTGTGGATATTTATATCCCCAAAGCACTCACTGCATGCAAACCATGTCATAGTTGCTAAATAAATATTTTTCTGAATAAGATAGTAATGAATAAATATACTGTATTTTTTGGTAGAGGGAAATGTTGGCTGTAGTTTTTATTGGTTATAAAATCATTTAATATCAGTATTGGAAAAAATATCAGTATTTATATATAAAAATTAGAAATTATCTAATTTGCTAATTTTACAGATGAGAAAAATGAATTCTAGAGAGATAAAACAACTCGATCAGAACTGTAAGATCATTAAAATACAAGTAGAAAGGACCTTTGAAGAAGTTAGATAGCTCATTGAATAGAGTGTTGGTCCTGGAGTCAGGAAAACATAAGTTCAAATCTGCCTTTAGACACTTATTAGCTGTGTGACTCTGGTCAAGTCACTTAACTTATGTTTGCCTTAATTTACTAGGGTAGGAAGTGGTAAATTACTTCAGTATCCTTACCAAGAAAATCCCAAGGACAGTACTGTTGTGCTATAGTCCTCAAGGTTGCAAAGAGTCAGATAAGACTGAACTAGAATAAGGGACCTTAAAGGATGTCTAGTTCAGCACCTTTAATTACAGATCAGGAAACAGAGATCCATTAAATTTTAGTGACTGGTCTAAGATCATACAATGCATTCATGTCAGATATAAAAACTGGTCATTAAATAGCATTTATTAGGCTTTTGCTATGTGCCAGGTTCTATTTTAAGTAAGATCTTTGAATGACTTTTTTCATGATACCAGTAGCTATCATAATTGGTTTCATGGGAGGGATAGGCCTTGAGAAGTGTCATGAAGAACTGAAGAATTTTCCAGGAAGGAAAGACAATTTAAGGCATGAACATGGCATGAAGGAAAGGGGCTAAGGACACAAAGGGAATTTAGAAAGATACAGGGAAACTGAAGAATATATTAGGTAAAAATTAAGAAATACCTGGCTTTTCTCACAACTTGTTCATGATAAAATGAAATCTTTTTGCTTATTTAAAAAAATAAAATCTTCCAATCATGGGTCACACAGATGTGGAAAGAATGTAACAGGCAGATATTTTCAATTTCCACTTGGCTAAATTTAGATTTGGAGGCAATTTTAAAAAATAAATTTTGTTTCCTTCTGACTTAGCGTAAAAACATCATACAAATATTCTCTTTTCCAACAAGTGGTGGTTCAAGAGAATAAAAAGTTACCTCCTGGCATGGCATTTCCCTTTGGCCTTTGGTCATTATGTAAAAACAAAAAGGAAGTCTAGGGCTTAATGACTAATGCTACTGTTGATATCAAATTTATGATACCAATTTATGATGTTAATGATGGTAGAATTGCCTCAGAGTAGACTACTCCACCCTTCTCTCTTAGCCATTAACTTCAATTAAGAATTGTTTTTTATAGCAACTTCTCTGATTTGTATACCATATGGGTCTAGAATTGGAAAAACTTTATTTAGAGGATTATGTTTTCTTTATCTTTTTTTCCCTCTCTCTCAGCATTCACAATTGGGTTTTCCCTGCTTTGTTTTATTTTGATTCTTGCTTATTTGTCCTTTTTTTCCACTCAGCAAATGTTTATGAATTTGAGTTGATTTCACAATACAATGGGGAAGTCAATAAGTCTTTATTAATCAGTTTCTATGTTCCAAGTACTGTAATAAATGTTTTTCATACAAAGAAAAACTAAAGATAATCCCTTCCTTCAATGATCTTACAACCTAATAGGGGTTAACAACACAACAAAGTTAATAAAAGATCAGGTAATGCAAGGTAGGGAAGGAAGAGGATATATAGTGAAAGAGCATGATGGACAGCAAAATCCAGAGGACTGTAACAGAATGAAATATGAATGGATGATTGGTCTGCACTCTCCCCTTAAATAGAGGATTTCAGGAGAGACCTCTCCAATCAAATTGGGGGTTTTAAACTGAGAACAGAAGCTACTGATGTATTGTGACTCCCAGGATAGATGTTCTCTTTCAAGGGTTACATATGAAGTATGAAATTCAGCTCTGACATTATCTTGTAGGATGAAAATGCTCCTGAGGAATGATATGTAAGTCCAGCAAAGAAGTTAGATGTAAAATGCAGAGAGCAAGGATGTACCTTCTTGCCACTATTATTCAAGGTACCTCAATAAATGATGAATATGTTGGTCAAACAAGACACCAGAATTAAGTCTGTGAACATCAACACAGAGGAGAGAAAATAATCACCCTTATCACAGTTTATGGAGGTAGAAAACTACAGAGAATCAGTAAAGAAGCTAAATGAGATTTTTTAATGGCTTGAGGAAGGTAGCAGGGTACAAAATAAATGCACACGAAAAGCAGCTTTATAAATAGTAGCAATGAAAACCAGGAAGAAATTATAACAAGAAATTTCACTGAAAAAAATATTTTGGCATATCTTGGATTTCACCAAGTAATGTACTAGGTGAAAAGTGGTATAAAAGACTTGGATTGAAACTGACATGTAAGAAGGAAGTAGATTCTGAGGCCAGATGGATATGGACTTAAATGTTCCAGACAGAGTTATTTTGGTTGTTTTAGCAGCAGGGGAAAAGATAATATAAAAGAAAAGGAGAATTGTGTGCATGAAGTAAAAATCCATATACATTGTGATGGCTCTGTCTTAGTGTTTATCTATTGTAAAGGCCAGAAACAGGGAATGTGACTTTGTGGGTGTGGGGGTAAGAAAGGTAGCAGATAGTTTGAAAAGAAGGAGAGATTTACTTATTCTTACTATAAAATTGGCATAATCCAGATTTTCATGCCAAAATACATTTTTTCTGATGATTTTCATGTCTCTGAGATAATTTTCAGGGTGTTATGTCAAATAAACTGTCAACTACTCCCAGACAGATGACCAGATTGTAGTACATAAAAATTCACTGAGCTGTTTCCTTTTTACATCGTTGTTTTCCACTGTAGGGGAAAGAGCCTGCATTTTTGGACTTCTAGTTCAGAGAAAATTTTCTGATGTCTAGTATCACATGTCATATTAATTGCAAAATATGATGGTCTTTTATCAATATCCTCCTGGATAACCTCTTTTTTTTCATTAGTATTTTGTGGTCCTGTTCTCTCTTCTTCTATTCATTCCCCTCCCCTCCCCCACTTCTCAATATCCTTTAATGGCTCAGCATGCATACCTGGAGGCCATGGACATTCCCTAATTCTCTCTTCTGAATTCTCCTTTTTTCTTCTCTCTACACTCTGCTTTAGTGATCTCATTAATTTTCATACGTTTAATTATCATTTGAGTTACATGACTCAGAGATTTATTTATCTAATTGCACATCATCAAATGTCTATTAGAGATTTCAAGCTGGATGTCCTGACATTTCAGATGTGACATCTCTCAAATAGAACTCATTATATTTCTGCTGGATCCCACTCCTCTTTAAAATCCCCCAATTTCTATAAAAGGAAACACAATTCTTTCAGTCTCCTAAATTCATTGGTATTCTCTCTCTTTCTTATTTTACATTGTGCTTGAAGTTTTGAAAATATCTGTGAAAACTAAGGGAAAAGAAAGGTTTTTTTTGTCTTGATATTATAAACAATTTACAGTCAATTTTAAGGTCTCTGGCATTTTGGATACTCTCATCTTTTAAAAACAAAAAAAACTACTTTTATCATCTCTATTGGTGGATATTGGTTAAAGGTGAATATGATTAACTTTACAATTGATGAGAAAACAATGTCACCCTTTAGAGTCCATAGAGTCCTAATGCCACCACCCTTTAATACAGTTCCACATGTTGTGGTGACCTGCAACCATAAAATTTTTTTTGTTGCTTCTTCATAACTATAATTTTGCAACTATTATGAATCTATCTGATATGCAGGATGTATTTTCATTGTTACAAACTGAATATAACCCATAGGTTGAGAACTGTGAACTACTGCCATCGAATTTAAGGGTATAATAGAGAAATATGTTGATTGATATCTATGAATGAAAAGGATTTCATCCCTCAACTTGGGCATAAACCTGACGTTTTAATAACCTTTGAATTTGTGAGGGAAATATAGTTTTTGTACTCTGCTCATTTTTAGTCAGATTCTCAGAATTATAATTTTTTTGCAGAAGTAGATGGAATTACTGCATTGGATCTGATCTACTCCCAACCTTGATAAGAATCTTCTCTGCAGGGGGGACAGAGCCAAGATGGTGGCGTAGAAGGAGCAAAGCACCACAGCTCCCACACAAACACGCTAAAAAACTCATAAAATGGGACGCTAAACAGATTTTCAAGCTCCAAAACTCTCCACAAGACAGAAAGCATATCTGTTGCTGCAGGCAGCTCAGCAGGTGGGGCTCTTCTCAGCAGTCTGGGAGCAGAGGCTAAACCGAGCCATCTGAGGCCCTGGGGCATCGGGCAGGGAGCTAAGCAGATCAGCTGCACTGAAGGCACAGTCACCACATTTAACAGGCCAGAAGAAAAAAAGGCTAAGAGAAAGGTCAGTGGATTTTGCTAACTGGGGAGGAGAAGAGTGGGTCTGGCCAAACTGCTCCCAGGGCAAGGAAGCAGCGGGAGGCGTCTGTAGCACCAGGAACGGAGCAGCAGCGGTGGCTTCCACTAGGCTGCTTCAGAGCCCTCATCCTGCAGATAGCAGGGGGGCTGACACAATCCATCAGGGCCAAAGGCTCTTGTGTTGAGCGGCCTGGATCTGGATTGTGGTCTTGAGTGGTGGTCCTGGGGTGCGCTTTCAGTGAGCCGAAGCTGGGGGGGGGGGGTGCTGCAGCATCCCACTAATAGCTCCGGCAGCTGTGAAGGCCCCA
>JAQQSW010013911.1:0-12214 GCA_028646575.1 Pseudocheirus occidentalis
AAAACCATGAACTAATGCCTAACATGTGCTTACTCAGCATTCTTTCCCTTGCTGCCAACCACCATGCCAGTAGGAAGACTGTGTTAGCCATCCAATACATGGGCTGGCAACACAATGCAGCTCCATATACTACAATACCCTCACCCTCACCCTCCTGCTGGCCCTTTCCACTCCACTACTGTGGAGATCCTCAATTGCTGGTGCAAAAACCATGTTTGTTGCTATAACATAGCTCTGCAGGCGAGCTGGGAGACAGAGAGAAAGGGTAGGACACATGACTGGGCTTGTAATAGAGCTCAACCCAATAACCTGACCCACCTCCTCCTCACAAAATTTTGGATGTCCAAATTCCAAATAACAGATATCTACCCAGGCTACAACAGCATCTGTTTGTACGGCAGTATTTTATACATTTGGGCCCTAGAACTGAAGAAAAGAGGGAAGGATCAGGACATATGTGGGGAAGAGGTGGGCAGAGACCAGCATCCAGTTAGGGCTCATTCTATTCCCCCAAAATTCACTTATATCCAAGACCTAGGCTGGTGAATTATCAATCGCCCAGCATGGGAGAAGGCTGAGAGACTTTGCAGTTCAGTTCCCAAGAAACCACTGTCAGAGGAGTGGGAGTCAAAAAGTAAGCATTAGGGGATATAAAAGAAAAAAAGACAAAACTTTCCAAAGATCTCAGGGGAAGAAAAGTCGAAGACCTTGAGCAAAAGCAGACAAAAACAGCATGAAAAAATATTAGCCGCAGAAGGAAATATTGCCCCCTGACCTAGTAAACTAGTTCAGGCATCTATGAATAAATACAGCAAAATAAGGGGAAGTAATTCAACACCTGTTAGCAGAAGACCATATTTTTGACGAGAATATAGAACTACGAGACACTGATCCTGAATGGTTTAAAACAGAAATGACAACTGTGAGAGCAGAGTTTGTGACCTGCAAAGCAGAAAATAAACCAAAACCCAAACTTGAATCTTCTGTGGCAGATGGCAAGTCTCACCAAGAAACAAAAGAGGGGGAAAATGATTGGCAATTGAAATACACTGAAATGAAGGATGATCTATGAGAAGCAAAAGCAGTCATATACAAAGAAAACATGCTCTCTATACAAGTAAAACATACTAATCTTGAAAGCAAAATACACAGAGACAGCTAAATATTATAGTACTCAGAAAAACACAAATAAAAAAACCTTGTACACAATAATACAAGAAATACTACAAGAAAACCACCCAGAACTTCTGAATACAGAAAAAAAAATGCCAAATGAGGGAATTCATAGATTGCCTCTAGAAAAAAAAAGCCAGGGTTGGAAATCCTAATCCTAATGGTTAAATTCAACAATTCCAGTGAAAACAACAAATTCAGCAAGCAACTAAGAGACAGACCTTCAAATACAAAGGGAAGGAAATTTAAATAAGGCTATTCTCAACCCATTATAAAATAAAGGAGGAAATGTGTTCGAAATAAAAATGGAGCTCAGATGTAGCCAAAGGTAGATTTACCTTGCAAACCTGAGCTTAACCATAAACGAAAAAAAAAGTAAATATTTAATCATAAAGAGGAATTTAAAACTTTCTTAAAAATTAAAGAGATGATTTACTTCTTGAATATTCCAACTTAGATGTATCAGACACCCAGTCCATGACATTCTTGAGTGCAGCCTGAACCAAAGTATGCTGGGGAAATATTTAATAAAATTAATTATTTTTTAAGAAAAGAATTATATAAAAATATGTATGATTTTCTAAGTCATTATGTGGTCCACAGCAATTCTTATATGCCATTTAGTGATCCCCATTGCTATTTTAGTTTGCCATCCTTACCTCAAATAACAGAAATACTGGAAGAGCGAATGAATGCAACCGTCAAGAACAGCAACAAGAGTGACAGAAGAAAAATGAGTAAGATATTTTTTCCTAAATAAAACAAGGTGTGGCAGGTAGGTGACGAAGTGAATAGGGCACTGGCCCTGAAGTCAGGAAGACTTGAGTTCAAATCTAGCCTCAGACACTTAACACTTACCAGCCATGTGACCTTGGGCAAGTCGCTTAACCCCAACTGCTCTACAAAAAAGCAAAAACAAACAAACAAACAAACAAACAAATAAATAAATAAATAAATAAAACAAGGAGACAGAGATGAAGGTGGAAGTCAGGATGAGATGCTGTTGGAGAGGTGGGTCTAGGTATTATGGAGTGAACCTCAGAACACCTCACCTACAGATCAACCAATGTTTCGTCACGGTACTAAATTACAAAATAGAAAGATGCGTGGATAAAAGAACTCTTAAAATTCTTTATCAGTTCATAAAAGGCTTCACATATTCTTATGGAATAACAATATTCCATTATGTTCATATGCCATAATTTGTTGAGCCATTCTGATGATGGAAATCTGCTTTGTTTCCAATGATTTACTATAAGTGTAAATATTTTTTAATACTCTGAGCTATATGCCTAAAGTAGCATTGTGGTTATATAAAAGTGTATTCACAATTTAGTGATTTTTTTTATCATAGAGGAATAAAAGAACTTGTGATGACTTTTGTTCTGCTCATAATTCAGATAAGTCATAATATAAAGTTAAAGCGGTTTCCCTGCTTTCCTGGAAGTCTTCAAGTAAGTCTGGATAGCCACTTCTTGAACATGTTGTAGAGTTCAGGTACTATCAGACCATATGAGGAGTTCTTAAATTTTTGTGTGCCATAAATTCCTTTGACAGTCTAGAGAAACTAGGAAATCTTCAGAATAATGTTTTAT
Organism: Pseudocheirus occidentalis; assembly: GCA_028646575.1. NCBI lineage: Eukaryota > Metazoa > Chordata > Mammalia > Diprotodontia > Pseudocheiridae > Pseudocheirus > Pseudocheirus occidentalis. The sequence goes on from JAQQSW010013911.1 coordinate 2,769, forward strand.
AATGCCTAGGATAAAATACATAGAATTATAAAGGAAATGGATTATATTGAAATCAAGATATAATTTTTCCAAGTTCTTGAAACCCCTGAAATTTATCCATAGGCTTTAGGTTAAGATTTCTGGGATTAAGTGTTTTTTGAAATCCCTTCCAACTCTGAGATTAAGTCAACTATCATTTATTAAGCTCCTACTATGTGCTTGTGATAAGTGCTTAGAGATACAAAGAAAGGCAAAAACAGTCCCTAGTCTCAAGGAGCTTACAGTGTAATAGGAGAGATAACATATGCAAACATGAAATATACAGGATAAACTGGAGATAATCTCAGAAGGAAAGCACTATCATTAAGGGGGACAGGGAAAGGTTTCTTGCAAAAGGTATAATTTTAGCCCAGACCAGGGAGAAAGAAGTGGAAGAATCCAGGGAGACCAAGAGGTGGAGACAAGGAGAGAATATTATAGACATGGGGGCACAGAGAATGGAGAGTCTTATTCAAGGATTAGCACAGAAGCCACTGTCATTGAACCATAACATAAATGGAGAAGAATAAGGTATAAGAAGATCAGAAAGGTAGGAGGGGACCAAATTATGTAGTGCATCAAAGAGCAAACAAAGGGATTTCATATTTGATCCTAGAGGTAATAGGGGTCTGCTGGACTTTATTGAATAGAATGGGGCAGTAATATGGTTAGACCTGAACTTTAAGAAAGTGAATTTGACAGAGTAGAGAATGGAATGGGATGACACTTGAGGCAGGTACACCCACCAGTAGGCCACTGTAATAGTCAAGGCAAAAGGTTATGAGGATCTTCACCAGAGTACTGGTAGCATCATAGGAGAGAAAGGAACATATAGAAGAGATGTTGTAAAAATGGAATTAACAGAACTTGGCAACAGATTGGATATAGATAGGAGTGGAGGAGATACTAAGGAGTTGAGGATGGCACCTAGGTAGGTGACTGGGAGGATGATGGTGCTCTCAACAGTAATTGGAAAATTTGGAAGAGGAAGACTTTAGGATAAAGACAGTAAGTTCAGTTTTGGACATGTGTTTAAGATTTTTACAGAGTATCCAGTTTGAGATGGCTAATAAGCGATTGGAGATGTGAGACTGCAGTTCAGGAGCGAGATTAGGGCTAGATAAATCTATCTGTCCAACATCAGCATAGAGATGATAACTTAATCAATGGGAGCTGGTAATATCACCAAGAAAAATACAGAGAGAAAAGAGAAGGATGTCCTAGATAGATTCTGTTTCTTATTATTTATGAGGACAAAATCTGATAATTTCATAGAAAGAGCCAGGAAGGGATCTTAAAAACTATCTTATCTAATCTAATTTTACAGGTGTGAAAACTGCAGCCTGGAAGGGTTAAGATAGTTTTAGTGAAAACCTAGTGCTCATAGCTATTGGGGCAGAGCAGAAACTCAACTGCAATTTGTCTGCTTCACAATTTCCCTCAATACCTAACTCCCCAAAAAATGCAATTCGTTGCCCCTTGCTCAGTCATGCCCACAACAGCAAAAGCTTTGGGAGTCTTCTCCCAAATCCTCACACAGCTACTAAGTATCTGAGGTCAGATTTGAACTCAGATCCTCCTGACTCCAGGCCCAGTGCTCTAGCTGTCTCTTGGTTATTTTTGTTTTTTGAATGACATGACAGGAATATACTTATTTAAGCCAATTAGTGATTACCATTCACAACAAAACTACAAACAACAGTATATGTGCTAAAAAGTGGTTCTTAAGTAGCCCAAGTTTACCCTTTAGTCATGACACTGAGACCAACAGACAAAACATTTTTAAATGTAACTTTTGGCTTTTGTAAATACTCCTTACTGGACACTAGCTCTTGTCTTTTAAGGTAGCATGCCCTGATCAACTAATGTTATAGTGTAGTTTATCTGTTGTTTGTGAACAGAATCCAAGAGCATAACTAATACAATGACAACAAATGATAAATAGTACAGAATAAACAACCTGAAATTTCATAACTTCAATCAGTGCAGTAACCATTCATGACTTTGGAAGCCTGAGGCTTGCTTCCCACCTCTTGAGAGATAATGGATTAAATCAGCAATTCTCATACTTTTTGGTTTCAGGATCTTTTATATTTTTTTGTTTATCTTTTGTTTATGCTCCAATCAACATTCATCAAGCTGGAAATTAAATTATCAATATTATTATAAAAATAATTTTGACCTCATCAACCACTGAAAGACCTCTAGTTACATTTTCACATTTACAGGCACAACTAGGTGGCACAGTATATTCAGTGCTAGGCCTGAAGTAGGAAGACTCATCTTGAAGTTCAAATATGGGATCAGACACATTAACTGTGTAATCCTGGGTAATACAATAACATAATCAAATAAATTACATTAAAATATATGAAAAACACAGAAAAGAGCAAAAGAATGTTCAAAAGGAACAGATTAGCAGAACAGTTTTGTTACTATCACGTTAAATGTGATATATACTATTCTGCTTCTACATTCATGATCTCTCAGATTCATTTATCTGATCATAATCTGTTCAGCTGAAGATTCCTTCCATAGTAAGAAAGATCAGACCAACATGGCCAACTAGAATTGATAGAAAGCTGTCCTCAGAGTCAAAAAGTGAAACATCAATTTTCCCATCTCTGATATATGATGGTTGTGTTACTGTAGGCAGTGTACTTAATCTCTTGGTAGCCCCAAGCAATTTTCTGAGACTGTAAGTGACTATAAGTTGTAGAGAAGTTGCTAATTTGCCTTGGTAGAATTAGTTTCCATATGGAGATTTCTTCATATGTGTTTTTTTCCAATGCATTTTTATGCATAATTTCCATTTTTTGCAGTTCCTTTGCCAAACTGTTGACTCTTCATGGTTCTCTGGGATGAGTCTCATTTCTTTTATCAGTTTGTCTTCTTTTTCTTATTTGACTTTTAAAATTCTTTTTGAGCTCCCTGAGGAAGACTTTTCAAAGCTGAGATCAATTTATATTTCTCTTTGAGGTTTCACATGTAGGCATCTTCCTAACATTGTTGTCCTCTTCTGAGTTTGTTTTGATCTTCCCTGTCATCATAGTAGCTTTCTATAATCAGGGTTTTTGTTTGTCTTTTGCTCATTTTCCAGCCTATTTTGTGACCTGTAACACTGAGCTCTGCTCCTGAAGTGTGAAGGCAATGTCCTAAACTTCTTGTGTCAGGGACTAGGAGGCTGGCCACTGACTTGCCAGTCCTCTGGGGCTGGTGGCTGGCCTGCTATATCAGGACCTCCAGACTTGGTCATTAGCCTGCTGCACTGGGGCTGGAGTCCTCACAACTATCCCATTGTACCACTAGCCTGCAGAGCCAGGGCCAGACATGCAGTTGCCGATCTGTACTGAGGCTTCCTACTGGCATGCCTGGATACCACCCATGCTGGGCAGCACTCCACTTTTACCCAAGTAAGACAGACCTTTCCTGCAGACTTTCTAAGTTATGTTGGGCTAGAAAATTCTTTCACCTGGATCTTTTGTGGGTTTTCTTGCTCCAGAATTTGTTTTAAGGTGTGATTTAAAGTTGTTTTGAGGGGAACTGGGGAAAGGTCAGGAAACTTCCTGCCTTGTCTGTGCCATCTTGGCTCCACTTCTCAAGTGCTCCATTATCTGATGAAATCACAACACATTTCCCCTTTTCCTCATCCCCTTCCCCACTATATCTCCTCCCCTGACAAAACGCTCCTACTTTGTAGGATTCTTGTGAGAATTATTTCTGCTAGAATCTTCTCTTTCCTCATCTCCAGCCTTTAGTGGATATTTGGATGAGAAACTGAATGTAAGAGAGTTTGCATTCCATAGCAAATAAGGTGGGGAGGGAGGCAGGAGAACACACTGAAAGAATAGTGATTTTGGAACCAGAGAACCTGGATTCAAATCCTGTTTCTGAAACTTGGGAAAACTTGTTTAGCCTCCTATCATTCCAGTTTACGCATGAGTGTATTGGACTAGTTGGCCTCTGAAATGCCTTCTAGCTCTGAATCTAGCAACCTACGAAAGGCTAACAAAGTCAGGAAAACCTAAGTTCAAGATGTATCTTTGATACATATTGGCAATGTGAGCCTGATCAAGTCTCTCCATGCATCAATGCCCCCAAATAATATTCTGAAGATCACCCCTGAGGTTCTTTCTTGAGCTAAACTGCCAAGCATTCAAACTCTACTGTAGAGAGAGCAACTCTGATGGGCTGGTCACATTATTCAAATGCCAAACATACTTTTGTCTACACCAAAGAAATCACAGATCTAGAACTACTTCCTCCTCTACCCATCTACTAAAAAATAAAATAAAAATAAAAAGATAAAGATGTCAAATGTTTTGCAAACTTTAAAGCACTATATAAATGTCAATTGTTTTTATTCTTTTCTTCAATATGAGGCTCTGAAAAACCTGTTATATGAGAGTGTGGAAAAAAATCTCAGTAGATATGGTTTAAATTCAGACCTACAGAAAGAGTATTCTTTGGTATATGGCTGTTTACCCCTGACCCCCTGACCTGAATGTAGTTATATGATAAAGAACTGTTCCAGCTGATTCCATATAGTTAGGTTATATTATCTAATGCTAGTAAACAGTCAATTCTGTTTCTAAATAATATAAAGCCAAGACCCAGAGCTTTTGCCAAAATGAATTCCACCTGCCTGTCTCATGCAACCATTCTTCCTGCTCTTGGAAAATAGCCAATATGGTGCCATCAAAGAAAAGAAAGGTCAATTTTATGCATATGTGGAGGTAATTGAATGAACAGCTTTCTCTACATGCCTCTGGGAGCAGGTGCATCTCAGTAAGAATTATGAAAAAACTCTAGAGCAAATACATTAAAATCTTATTTACTGGCCTTGCTTCCTTTAACACAAATATAAGCAAACCTACTACCTAATTTAAATCTGGTAACTTACATTAACACTACAAAGGAAATTTGTTGCCTTGAGAAAAAAAAGGGTATAAACAGAGAAACATTACTCCTATTGAAAAGTTATACTCACTGGAAGGACCTATTCTTTGATGGTTATATTATGTATCTTTCAATTTTAAAGAAAAAAAGAGTGAAAGAAATTTTTAAAAGACAAGAGAAAAAAAGCTCTAACTGCATCTCTGTATATAACATGACAGAAAAAGGAATTATTAGAAAGACTAAACCAAGACATGTATTGAGTTTCTCCATTCATGTCTTTGACAAGGCTTTGGAACTTCAAGAGATCAGAGAGATTATCTGGATGCTGAAGAGAAAGACAACAAAGAGGAGGAAGCCAATGATGATATGGGTGAAAAGAAATGGTGGTAAATAAGAGGGAAAAGAGGGATTTTTAGTGAATTTAAATTTGAAACTATTAGTAAAGAAGACCAGGAATACAAATCCTCTAGGGGAGGAAGAAGAAATTAAGGCAAGAAATCAGGTTTTACCTATTTATATATAGGTAAAATCTGATTTTAACACCCTTTTTTTTTCTTTCTAAACAAAAGACCATCCCCAATTTGCGTTTAAAGGTTTTTTTTAAGTACACCATGATCCAAGTGATCACATTTTTCTTGTGATGGGATGTTAAGAAAGGATAGAAGACATTTGATATTTTAGTCAGGATTTTTAAGGTTGGGATTGGATTTATGGATATTAAAGTGTCTGCAAGTTCCCCAAAGGGGAATGATCATTTCTAGTCTTTTTACTGATTTCAAACTCTTTTAGCTGAAACAAGACTTTAAAATTTTTCTTTCTTTGACCCTAATCCTATGGATTTAAGAGAAATAGACAATTTAATGTATAAACCTCTATATTTGAGCAGAAAATACTTCTGATCCTTGAACTGCCCTCTTTATCCAACCTTTAGAATCCAAAGAAATCACAGAAGAATGTTATTCTTCTTGACAATAACAAAGCGAGGAATGGATAATTTTTATTCTTTAAATGAAGAAAAACATATATTTAAGTTTTAAAAAGGTAGTAAGTCCAAATTCCAGTTTTTCCTAAAAGCTGTTGCACTCTTCAGACACAATCTAGTAACTTGCCATCATCACAGCTTTTGATAACTTTGGCTAATAGACCCAGAAAGTGAAAAACTAGACATGGTTGAAGGCTTTTATCTATTCTAGTTTCGCGTTCTCTTCTCCACTGTCCTACCTACAGCAGAAACACCTAAGTGACAGTCTGGTAGTTCTCAAAGTGGTCAGAGCAGCTTGTAATTTTATATGAAAACACCTTGTAACTTCCAGCTCTCTCATGCATGAAAGAAGCAGTCATTGTTAATCTCTCTGGAATTAGGTAGCAAGGATAAAACAATGACAAACACTAAAAATAAATTGAAAATGACACTTCAGACCTCCACCTTAGGGAGAGAAAGTTCAACAAGAATGTGGAATAGAGAGAAGAGTTGAGATGGTCCTAAGATTCATTTTCTTAAGACATTACTCTCCTTCTCACACTCTGCAATCAGCCAAAATGGTTTTTTCTCCATTGCTCATCCATGGCACATTATCTTTCTTTTTTTTCACATTATCTCTCATATCTGTGCCTTTGCAATGACCATCCCTATGCCTGAAATGCACTCCCTACTTACTTGTGTCAAGATACAGTTCAGACATCATTTCTACATGAAGTCTTTCCTGGACCCAATATCCAGTGTTCTTCTCCCACAATACTTTTACATAATAAACATCTACATATATATTTATATATTCACTTTATATTTATGCTGCATATGGATACATATATGTGTATGCGTGTTTATACACACACACACACATACACAAACCTTGTCTCTCTCTTCACCCCCTTTTTAAAATTAGGTCTGAAAGACCACTGGACAACTTAACACTCAAAATATACAGACGATAAAGGGTGTAATCAAGAGAACTACCTGATCAGTACTGTGCCTTTGATTGGATTTCACTATGGAATATAAGTATATATGTCTCTGTATGTGTGTGTACACATATATATATATATATATATTACATAATGTGAATATATATGTGTGTGTGTGTGTGCTTGTGTATGTGTGTGTGCATGTGTGTGTATATATATATACACATATAAAAACATTATATACACACACACATTCCTGTAAAGATGTCTGTGTAAAAGTTCTTTGTACATAGGGATCATTTCACTCTCTAAATTCTTTCATAAATTTTTATCTTTTTAATTTTTGAAGGCAATGAGGATTAAATGACTTGCCCAGAATCACACAGTTACTAAAGCTTCTGAGCCCAGATTTGAAGTCAGGCCCTCATGACTCCAAGATTGGTGCTCTATCAGCTAAGTCACGTGGCTGCCTCTATTCTCTAAATTCCTATCTCCAGTGCATAAGATAGGGTCTAGCACATAGAAGGTGTTTAATAATACTTAATGACTGACTGATTCAATCGAGGCAGGGGCTACAGAAATAAAATCAGAAGAGGAATACAAGGAATCCTAGCCCTCAGTGTCTTTTCCTAGGAAGACCCTATATGCCATCAAAAGACAACAGGGCGTAGGAATAGGACCCGTATGTACAAAAAATATTTATAGTGGCTCTTTTAGTGGTGGCAAAGAATTGGAAAACAAGGGGATGCCCATCAACTGGGGAATGGCTAAACAAGTTGTGGTATATGAATGTAATGGAATGCTACTGTGCTATAAGAAATGGGGAGCAGACAGACTTCATAATAACCTGGAGAGACTTATATAAACGGATGCTGAGTGAGATCAGAACCAGGTGAAATACGTACACAATCACACTATGTGTAACAACTAACCTCAATAGACTGGGCTCCTCTCAGCAATGTAAGCTTATAAGATATCTCCAAAAGACTCATGATTGAAAGAAATAGCCACATCCAGAGAAAGAGATGTGGAGTCTGGATGCAGATCGAAACACTACTTGCTGTGTTTCTTTTTCTTGTTTTGTTTTGTTTCCTCTTGTTTGTTCCTCCTTTTGTTTCCATCGTTCATTCCATCAGTTATAATCCTTCTTTACAACCTGACTAATGATTAATGTGAAGATATTTGTACATCCTATATTTGAGTGCATGCTGCCATGATGGGGAAGGGGGGTAAGAGAAGAAGAGGGAGAAAATCTGAAACTCAGGGCACTGTGGAACTGAATGTTGTAAACTAAAAATAAATAAAGTAATTTAATTTTTAAAAAAGACAACAGGACAAACATAGAGCATTCCCTCAAGCAAAGAAGGATAATGGTTGGCAGTGGCCTCCTCTGGCATGTGCAGAGAGGCAGGATGATCCCCTGTACCACGTAGAAGAGAGGGAAGATGGATCTTGTCAAGAGTTCCAGACTTTCCTGGAGTGAGAAGGAGAGGGTGATGAAGTTGTTTGTTGCATGAAGAGGTGAGACTGTTAAACTCAGCTTGACCGTTTTAGCACCAGCTCCCAGGATGCATGTATGCTGAAGTTCAGCTGTCCCTATCTTGCTGCTTTTACATTGTGGAATCATTTGAGTTAAGATTCCTGTCTTCCTGTCCCTCATTCTTCCTTTATTTGCTCTTAGGCAACTGAATGAAAACCCTCATTTCACTGGTGCCACTGAAATTGTGCAACATCAGTTCTTTGTTCATACACTCTATATAAATTTGAGCCCTAAGGGGTTTGGGGACTACGATCAGAATTTATATGCCAGTGCAGGTTCAAGTCACCAACTGTACAGTGCCTGACTTGTCCACATACCCATGATATTCCCCATTGACATCTATTCCTCTCCCATAACTTCCCTGTATGGGAGGGTCACTCTTTCGGGATATCTGCTTCCTCTTTCTCCCTACAGAAGTGAGTCCCTATACTATTCTCTGTGGTCTGGCCATGGCTGGCGAGTTAACAAATATGTACAATTCTGCTGGTTGCAGGGGGAGATGGTGCACACATCAGGAGCAGGCAGATTGATAATGTGGATGCCAAGGAAGTGAATGGAAACTGATCTGTAACCAGAGTGAGCAATAATGACAATTGTACGTATAGCACAGCTTATCTGAAGAGTGGGCATAGTTGAACTTATCCCTGTCCCTTCAGAAAGCCCCCCTTTCTAAAGTAGAATGTTTAAGTGGTCACTGGACAACTCAATGCTCAAAATGTGCAGGGAGAGTGGGGAGGATAATCAAGAGAACTCCCTAATAGACTGAATATGAATCTTTGATTGAGACTTGATTAGATCTCCTATGAAGTGTTTGGATATAGCCCCTTAGTGCCTTATAACGATAGTCTCACCCTTCTATGGGAAGGAGGCTGTAGGAGAAACAACACTTTGTGCTTGCTTAGAAAAGGAGTCAGTAAACAGTCACAGATACATCATATGTGTGACAACCAACTTTGAAAAACTGGACTCCTCTCAGCCATACATAGTTAAAAGACAACTCTACAAGTCTCAGGACGGAAGGAGATTTCTACATTCAGAGAAAGACCCAGAAGGACCAGAGGTTAAATGGAGACGGAAGCAATGC
>JAQQSW010013912.1:0-12213 GCA_028646575.1 Pseudocheirus occidentalis
GGTATCTCCATTCGCATCTATAATCTGTTGTCATAGTATATGGATTTCTTACTAAAGCATGGGTGTGTATTATAGGTGTGCATAAATACACATATATATGTATTTTATATAATGTGTGTATATACATTTACTTTCTGATTCAACAACTATCTAATCAGCTACTATGTTTATGTATATGTGTATGATACATGCATGTAACATGTATACATGCATTTATATAGTAGAAATTTACCATCCAGCCCAAATTTCAGGTAAATCAGAAAATGTCTATATGCATATATACTGATATATGTGTGCATACACATACATGTGTATTATAGTGATTTAATTTGTTATGTTACTTTTAAAACCTATTTGAAGACTACCTCAAATCACAAGGAATCCCCCATTAGAGATGAACATGAGCAAGTATTATAAATTATGTTCAAAGTAGTATCTTCCTTATACTGTATAATCCACTACAAAAGGAACATTCCAATTCTTTCTGCAGTCTTCAGAGCTTTTGAAACCACCCATAACTGAAATACACACACACACACACACACACAGAGAGAGAGAGAGAGAGAGAGAGAAAGAAAGAGAGAGAGAGGGAGGGAGAGAGACAGAGACAGAGAGATATGTAGCAGTATAGCTTTATCTATCTGTGCATCAATTGCTATCAATATATTTATATAGGAATCTATCTCTGCGTAGGCATACAGAGAAACATATCTATCATATCAATATACATATATGTATATATATATATATATTTCAACAGATGATAGTTATAGATAGGTGGGAGAATAAATAGATGGATAAACAGACAGAAAGATAGATACATACATATATACATACATACATACACACATACATAGATACAGAGATAGATACATAGATAGATACATAGACAGGTAGAGAGATAGATACATGCATGCATGCATACATACATAGATGCATAGATAGATACATAGATACATAAATACATAGATACATAGATAGATGATAGATACATAGATATATAGATACATAGATACATGGATAGATACATAGATAGATAGATAAATAGATACATAGATACATAGATAGACACATAGATAGATACATAGATAGATGCATAGATACATAGATACATGGATATATGGATAGATAGATAGATAGATAGATAGATAGATAGATAGATAGATAGATAGATAGATTGATAGATTGATGATAGATAGGTTGATGATAGATACATAGATACATACATAGCTATACAGATACATAGATAGATACATAGATACATAGAACATTCCAAAAGGTTTAACATAGTTGTCTGTCTTCTGATTCACCTATTATGTAAGTGGGCAATTTCATTCATACGATAAACAGAAAATTACCAGAATGTTACTTTCTAAATAGAAAGCATATATTGTGTCACATCTCTTTAATTATTTAACTCATTCTTATCTTAATGCTGAAAACTCTTAATTTAGTTTAAATCTAGTCTACATTTTCTGTGAATGAGGTTTGAAATGGATAAACATCTGAACTCCATGAGGTTGAAAGTTTGAATGGTTTTTATAGCTTAAGAATAGATTCCCAATGTAAATACAAAATGCAAGAATTCTATTACAAAAGGTATAACAGAAGACTGTCTAGGGCCCACTGTATAGGTCAAGGAAAAACCTTCAATATTTATGCCTGCTAGTTTAGATAAAGCCTAGTGGTATCACTAAGAGAGCAATTTGAAACTGAGCATTCTCCCTCACATATATTTACACATATACATATACTTACACATACACATACACATATACAGCTACATATGCATATACATATATCTATACATGTGTGTGCATGGTTTTTTGTTTGGTTTTTTACCAGGGAGACTGACTGAATCAATTTCACACTGTAGAATGGATTCTAATGGAAAATTGTGGCTTGGGAAATATCGAATATAATTTGTCCCAATTACTCTTATAAATGTAGTATATATAAGCTCCAGTTTTAGTCTCTCAAAACCCCATTCTCATTCTGGTTAGCTGCTTAGATCTCAGATGCTATGTGTCCCTTCAGAATCTAGGGGTAGTCCTAAGTGTTTGTGTTTTCTTTTTCTTAATGCTATGGCTTACTAGCCTCCATTAATCAGTAATATCAATTAGCCAGCCAGTCTTAGTCAGTGATTAGAAAGGCGTATTTACTAAAGTGCTGTAGTAAGAACAATTGGTAGAAAATATCCCCTAGTCATCTGTGACACCCTTTCCTATCAGTACATAGAGTCGGAGGGAAAAGTGCTTGAGTTTCGAGTATATATGTGAAAAATCATTTTACTGGAGTGCTGAAGATGTTAATATTTTATATGATGTATTTTCCCCTAAATCTCAACCCTGCCTATCTGTTCTCTTTGTAGACCTTAAAATCTAAAAGCCAACAAACATTTATTATGTAATTGCCAAGTGCCAAACCCTGTGCTAAGCATTAGGATTTGAATTTGCTTTCCTCAGTTCTTCCAGTTTATCCTTGACTTGCAATGTAGATACTAAACAGAGTGTTTAGGGGATACTTCTAGGATGCCAGTGGAAAGATGGGGAACACAAAATCCCTTAAATCCTTTGAAGGTCACAAATATCTTGACCAAGGCTGGGTAGGAAGGGAGAGGAAGAAGGGTTTTGACCAAGGCATTCTCCTCTTTTCTAATTTGCTCAAATGTTACCCCCTCAGGGGGTTTCCTGAAGTGCTCACTTCTGGCTTTCTGTATTATCAAATCCATAACCCCCTAAGACAATAATGTTTTACAATACTAAAATGGTATGACCATGTGTCTCAGCCTATCCAAATAGATGTCCTTTACTATCTATAGACTTGTCTATTTCTTGTTCACACAGTCAGGAGGTACTATCACTAGATTTATGTATAAGAGCTAAATGGAGTATCATGATTTTAACCCCAACTTCACAGTACAATAAATTGAAAGGATTCCATTTATTTATTCTCTTTTCAGCATTACTATACTTGCTGTCTTTGTCTCCTTCTTTTTATCTCCTTTATTCTCAGGTTTGAGCATGGTTATAGCAACCAATTTGTTTTTATCCTCTTCCCTACCCAAACCTCTCTTCTTGTTTCCCTGTCTCTATGTATCACTATCTCTGAGCATTTTTGTCTCTATTTTTCTGTCTCTGTCTCTGTCTTTTTCTGTCTCTCTGTGTATGTATCTCTCTGTGTCTCTGTCTCTGTCTTTGTCTCTGTCTCTGTCTCTCTCTCTGTCTCTCTCCTTATCTCTCTCAAGGATCTTCCAACTTTATCTTTGTTAATGTAGCAAGTTAATAAATTTTTTGCCCTTCATTTCCAAGGTGATAGAGAATACCATAAGAAGTGAGCAGGGGATACTGGTGTAAGATTAGAAATTTATGGACTTACAACCAAATAAATGGGGCAGGTTGGTAGCACAGTGGATAATGCTGAGCCTGGAGACAAGAAAATTCATCTTCCTGAATTCAATCTGGTCTTACTGGTTTGTGACCCTGGACAAGTAATTTAACCCTATTTGCCTCAGCGTCCTCATCTATAAAATGAACTGGAGAAGGAAATGGTAAACAACTCCAGTACTTTTGCCAAGACAACCTCAAATGAGGTCACAAAGAGTCAGGCACTACTAAAAAACAACTCAATGACAATCAAATGTATTGGTGTATGGAATGTCCATTCAATAGACTATGAGCCAACACTCCTAGTATATATGGCATCTAGAGAGGGAACACAATGAGAGGAATCTATAAAGAAGTAGAAAGAATACCACAGTCGACATTTAAAGAATGAATAGGCAGCAAGAGATTCATCCCCTAGCCTAGTGGAGGGGGGAACAGATGTCTTTCTAGAAAATGGACAGTGTTACCTTAAAAATGCTTGCAATTCCTGTAAGTAATCAAAATGTAAAAAAAATAACATTCAAAAAGATAAAATGACAAAATTCATGGTGGGACCACTGAGCCAAGAAAACAAAATTGAATGGGTAGTGAGGGAGTGAACTGCTACCATATTTTGGAAAGGAATATGGCAAAATAAATAAAATTGTTTATACCCTTTGACACAGTGATATAACTCTTAGGACTATAATAACTATGCTATACACACATACACACAGAGAGAGAAAAAAATGGTCATGGTAACTTCATTCAGAATGGGGAAAAAATCAAAAAAGATAACATATATCCAAAGATTGGGGGACTGCTGAATAGATTTTGATACATTAATGCAATTACAAACATGAGGGATGTAGAGAAGTATAAGAAGGTATAGGAAGAAAGAAGTTTCTGAAGCATAATACACACTCAATGATTTTTTTTAAAAGTGAAAGTAAAAACACACAAAACAAAAAGGAGATCAGAAAGAAATACAGAAGCAAACAAGAAATTTAAAATATTTTATATGCTTATTGATATACATATTTTCTGTGCATATTTGGGTATAAAATATGTTTTCCTCTGGAAAGGAAATGAGGTATGGTAGGAAGAGTCATACTCTGGAATGAGAAGAACTGAGTTCAAATTCTGTTCTCCATATTAACTCTATGTCTTCAGGCAAGTGGCTTTTCTAAGTTTCAGTCTTCTAATCTATAAAATGAGCAGGCTGGAACAATTGGTCACCAATGTTCCTTTCAACTCAAACTCTTCAGTCCTTTGAAATTTCTCTGACCTTTTGAGGAGGGACAGGGAGAAAAGGAGAGGGAGAATAAAATAAATGGGGAGGGGGGAGAATAGGATGAAGCACTCATAACTGAAAAACTTTTGAAGCAATTGTGTCTGACAAAAGCCTCATTTCTCCAGTATATAGAGAAATTAATCAAAGTTATAAAAATAAGAGCCATTCCCCAATTGATAAGGGGTCAAAAAATATGAACAGTCAGTTTTCAGAGGAAGTTATCACAGCTATTGATAGCTATATGAAAAAAATGCTCTCTATCACTATTGAAGAAATGCAAACTAAAACAATTCTTAAGTGCTACCACATACCTGTTAGATTGGCTAATAGGATGGAAAAGGAAGATGACAAATGTTGGAGGGAATGATGGGAAATTGAGAAATTTAGGCACTGTTGGTGGAGTTGTGAATTGATTCAACCATTATGTAGAGCAATTTGGAATCAAAGTCTGTAAAACCTTGTATACCATTAGACATAGCAATACCACTATTACACCTATAACAAAAGAAATTTTGAAAAAAAGAACATAACATATATATATACACATATATGTATATGTTAGGTCCTTTTGTTATTTAATTTTAGTATATATATATATGTTTTAGTGTATATATGTATATATATACATACACACACAATGTGTGAATATGTATGACCTATTTATATGTGTGTGTGTGTGCTGAAGGGGTGTATGTATGTATCACAATTCTTTTCTGGTGGCAAAGAATTAGAAATTGAGGGGATGCCCATCATTTGCAGAATGACTGAATAAGTTGTGGTATGTGATTGTGATAGAATACTACTGTGCTACAAAAAATGATGAGTAAGAAGACGTTCTCAGAAAAATCTTACTTACATGAACTGATGCAAAGTGAAATGAGTAGAACCAGGAGATCATTGCATATAGAAAGAACAAAAGTGTAAAATCATCATCTGTGAATGATCTGTTTTCAACAATATGATGATCCAAGACAGCTTGGAAGGATGTATGATAAAAAAAAATGCTATCCATCCCCAGAGAAAGAATTGGTAGAATCTGAAAAGAGATTGAGCATACTTCTTTTACTTTATTTTTCTTGGAATTTCTATTTTGGTCTACATTTTCTTTTACAACATGACTGATATAGAAATATATTTTACATGACTAAACATGCATTACCCATATCAAATTACCTTCTCAATGAGTGGGACAGGGAGGGAGGGACAGAATTTGGAACTCAAAATTTTTGAAACAAATGTTAAAAATTGTTTTTACATGTAACTGGAGGTAAGTAAATACTAAATGGAAAGTGAAAGAAAGAAAGAAAGAAAGAAAGAAAGAAAGAAAGAAAGAAAGAAAGAAAGAAAGAAAGAAAGAAAGAGAAAAAAAATTTCTTTGCTAATTCAGGTTAGAATCTCGTTTTTAACTTATATTAATAAAATATTGCTAGGAGCAAAAAGTGGCCAGGGCACTTGTCCATGATTTCACAGCCATAGGAAAATAGATTTAGATGTGGAAGAAATTCATCCCAGTTCATTCCTCTCCTCATTTTAAAGATGAGGAAACTGGGGACCAGAGAGGTTTTATATTTTGTTCAAAGTTACACAGTAAAATTGAGATTTGAATGCAAATCCTTTAATTTCAAACCCAGTTCTCTACATTCATTTGCTCCTTCTCATGTGGTATATATGTGGAAGGCAGAAATTGATCATGTGTTGTGGTTGTTTTTTTTCTCTTTCTTTCAAACTCTAAAACCAAACCTCTATCTACTCTGCTATATTATCTCTCAAATTACATATTCTTGTTATTTGTTTTTAATTTTGGGGGAGGTTCAAAAAATCAACTTTGTTTTTTAAATTAATTTGTTTTTAGTTTTAAACATTCATTTTCATAAGTTTTAAATTTTCTTCACCTCACTCTCTTTCCCAAGATGGTATGCAAAATCTGATATAGGCTCTACATCTACCTACTTATTAAACATATTTTCATATTAGACTTGTATCAAAGAATTAGAACAAATGGGAGAAACCATGAGGAAAAAAAAACAACAACAAAGTGAGGAAATAGTATGCTTTGATTTGCATTCACACTCCATATTTCTTTCTCTGAATGTGGATGGAATTTTCTATCATGAGTCTTTTGGAGTTGTTTTTAGGCCCTTGCATTGCTAAGAAGAGCCAAGTCCATCAAAGTCAGCCATGTGGGTGTTATTGTGTACAATGTCCTCCTGGCTGTGCTCACCTTACTCAACATCAGTTTATATGTCTTTCCATGTTTTTGGAAGTCTGTCTGCTCATCATTTCTTATGGTACAATAGTATTCCTATCTTATACCAAAACTTGTTCAGTCATTCCCTAATTGATGGGCATGCCTTCAATTTCCAGTTCTTGGGCACCACAAAAAAAGAGCTGCTATAAATATTTTTATACGTGTGGGTTCCACATTTTTAATGTAGGTATTTTAAACCTATGTTTTATGCTTGATCATGTTGTTTTATTGATTGGTTTTGTTGCTGTTATTAAGTTCAGCCAAAGAATAATAATAATAAAACATTGGATCCTAGAGAATCTCCTTCAAGTACCATAAGAGTTTAACATCTAAGCTGTTGAAAAAGTCAGGATAAAATTTAATTCCTAGAATAGTAACATTTCATGTTCAAGTATTCTTAATATATGGAAAGTTTTCTCTCTTCCAATCTTAGCACATCCTGATTCAGTCTTTCTTCAACTATCAAGGATTTTTCTCTACTAGCTTCCCTAATGCCATTTTTAAATGCATTACAGTTGCTAGGTTAGAAATAGGCATTCTACAGCCCTGAAAGTTTGGAATATTTGCTGTGACCTCATTTATTTAGGGCTAGGATATTAGATAGATAGATGGAGAGAGAGAGAGAGAGAGAGAGAGAGAGAGAGAGAGAGAGAGGAAGAGAGAGAGATATGAAGAGAGAGAGGGAGAGAGAGGGAGGGAGAGAGAAAGGGAGAGAGAGATGGATAGATGGATGGATGGATGGATGGATGTATAGAGAGAGAGATGATAGATTAGATAGGTAGATACATATGTCAACAGACACCTTCATTTCAATACTGTTCCTTTTGCAATCCTTTGTATATTACTATATGCATTGAAAAACATTATTCTGATGAGTTCATAAATTTTACCAAATTGACAGAAGACTCCTTGATACAACAAAGGCGAAAAAAATTTGGTGCATGAGACTTTTTTAATCAACAGAGAGGCACAAGTCCTCTCTGACTCAGAAGATAAGTTCAAGGCTTAGATGTGAGAAGAAAATTAAAGATCATCTATTACCAACACTATTTTCTTCACATGTAGACTGACGTATAGATAGGTTCAGTGACTAGGAAAAGCAGTAAGTAAGCAAAGCAAGGATTTAAGTTCAGATAGTAAAACTCTAAAGCCAATGCTTTTTCAACTGCATCCCAGAAGTACTGAACACAGAGTAGTTCAGGGACTTGCCTGGGACACAGTTACCAACTGCCAAAGGCAGGATATGAACCATGGTCCATATATGTACTTAGTAAGTGCCTGGTGATTGATTGATTGATTGATTGCTGCCTCATACCCAGATGGCAAAGTGGCTACAGTACTAAGCTATAAAGCTGTATTACTCTAGCTGTATTTATATCTCTATGGTACAATTGTTGTATAGATACTTCTTCATGAATACCTGTTCTTTTTACCTTTTTCCTCTTCCTTCACTTCCAAGCCCAGGACTCTCCATTAAACTATTACAAAAGTATATACTGATACAAAGAACTTGAATATCTCTTTCTTTCTCTGTCTCTCTCTGTCTCTGTCTCTCTGTCACACATACATACACATACATGTATAGTTATATGTAATTCAGTGGGGAAATTGATAATCTTTGGGTATAGAAATGGGCAGCTAGGTGGCACAGTGAATAGAGTAGTAGGCTTGGAATCAGGAAGACTCAGCTCCCTGAGTTCAAATATGGCCTCAGATGCTTACCAGCCCCATAATCCTGGGCAAGTCACTTAGCCCTGTTTGCCTCAGTTTCCACATCTACAAAATGAACTGGAGAAGAAAATTGAAAACCACTCCAAATGGAGTCAAGAAGACTCAGATATGACTGAAAAATGACTGCACTGGACATAGTAAGATAGATAGATGATAGAGATATATGCACAGAAATATTTATTGCAAATATTCACATGAATATTTGCACATATGAAATTCAGTAGGCAAAAAGATAACCTTTGGATATACACATATGTATATAAACATATGTCTATATACACATGTATATATTCACATACCTATACATCTGTATGTAATTCAGGGCAGGGAAACATAATCTTTAAGTATTGTACAGTATGAAAATTCCCAGAGGTTTCTCTGGTCTATTTTACATAGTCACAATATAGACAGTGCCAGTGGTGTGAGTTTATATTAATATTTATGTAAAATCTTTAATTGCATGAGGTTATGAATCAATAAAGAAGTTTGTCACATGGAAAACAAATTTGGAAAGACAATCTTGCTTTGCAAAAGTCTAAGGCACCAACCATTGTAACAGATGCAGGAGATTGGGGCTCTGACAATTCCATTTAGCCCAGCAGTAAAAGGAGAAATAAGGAATGATAGACACATCCCTCTGCCGCCACTTCTCTATTCCCATCATCCGGAATTTAATGTCCAGAGTACTCCCTGACTCATTTCAGCCCATATGTCTCTACACACTTTATGTTTAAAGCCTAAATATTTTATTCTCAAATTAGGGGTAGTCAATCCAAGTGGTTTTCATGCTCCCAAAATGAAATGTTCTCCCATGTGCCAGAACCATTTCCAAAATCACCTACCAGCTTCCCAGGGGGCACCTAAAGAACCAGATATAGTAGGCTGAGAAAATACTTGGATCTCATTGAACATATGAGGTACATGCTCCCACAAAAGTCATCTAAAGAGTAAGGGAAATGAAGGTGAACATCTGTAGAGCATGTACATGAAATTCGAGAAAATAAGGGAAATAAGTGGTACAAGTTTTAGGGAGCAGATAGGGAGTTGAGATTGGTCTGGCCTTTCATTAGCATAGGGATATCCCAGGTGAGGAAACTGCCTTCACCAATGCAGAGTAACACCTTCTCCACAACTGATAATCTTAGTGAAATGACTGGAGCACCGAGGAGTTACAGAGCTTGCCCAGAGTCACATAGATAACCAGTGCCTAGGTCTTCCTGAGTTTAAGAGCAGCTTTCTACCTTCTGTGCGGTGCTTGGGAAACATTGGTACCAGCCTTGAAATTAGATACACTTCTTCATTTTGCTTTTGGAATGGGTATCTTGTTTTTGCATTGATGGGGCTCCATCAATGATTGAGGCATGCTATGACTATTCATTACTTGCTATAGCTCAATCTGGCAATGTGTGAATATTTATGAAGGCTGCTTCATTTTTTTTTTTGATTGGCTCTGATCCTGGGAGCCTTAATAAGCTGAAGGTTTATACCAGATTTGCACTCTCTGGAAGCAGGGCAGCATACCAAACATGGGGTAGACTTGGAATATTTTCAGTAAAGAAACACCTTGGTGTATTAAAACTTGGAAGAGTATGTGGAACCCCCCAGGCTGCTCTCTTCTAATGGATGGTCTTTTTGAAATCCAGCCTTGCCTTTCAGAAATGTGATGATCTCAATTTTACATATAAGAACACAAAAGAAGAGGGGCAGGAGAGTGGATCATCAATGGAAAGAAAGGCTTTTTACCCTTAAGAGAAATCCCATTGAAGTACCAGATTCATGTCTTTAGTGAGAATATTCTCAAATTTGGCCATATTTGAAAGAATTATTTTTCTTTAGGAGTGGGGGGAGGGGAGAGAAGTGAGAAGAAATTGCTACTAATTACCAAGTGAATGCTTATAAGGGTGAGGGAAAAGAGTATGTGTCTGATAAACTGAACCAAGATTTGCTATATAGAAATGATTAAGCTTAGGATCAGGTGAAATGAATAGTAAAAAAGTACAATTCCCCTCAGCAAATTTAATTTTTGCATAATTATAAAAATGTGTATATAGATCATGCACACATATCAATGTATCAGGGATCTAGGTTTTCCTCACTGTAGGAAGATCTTTTCAATGTTTATTTCCTGTGATAATCACAGCAACCCTGTGGGGTAGGTGCCGCTATTATCTGTAGTTTAAAGATGAAAGAACTAAAACTGAAATTTGTATGTCTTGCTCTAGACCATACATAGTAGGTAAGTGTCTGAGGAAGGATTTTAATTCAGAACTTCTTGCCATCTAGTCCAGCACTCTCTTTACTAATTTACCTATATTATACATTTAGAAAGCTATCAGAAGGCTCAAAGTGGCTAAATGACTTGGCCATAGTCACAAGTGTCATGTCAGAGGCAAGTGATTTTGGCCTCATCAGGGTTTCCTATACCCATTTTGCTAACCCCCCTCCCCTTGCCTTACTAGATTTTTAAATGTATTCTTCCAACAAAACAAACAACCAGTCTTGTCCATAGACAACATATGTCTATGTTCATTGGGCTCAGTCATCGGGCTCATAATAAGTTTTCCCTGGATTAGCAGAACAGTTTTAACTTGTATTTCTCTGACATGGAATCTGAGAACCAAGCTTACCCACCAGACATCACGACTCATCAGAATGTAATTTAAATGGGAGCTCTGACTTCTACCAGAATCAGTTACGTGCATTTAGTTTAGCTGCCTAGAAGAACATTTCCAGGAGGGCGACCCCAATGGCAAAAGGCCTCAAGTTCATGATCTGTGAGGCTTATTTTAAGAAAATTATAATGTTTTGCCTAAAGAATGTTTGGAGCTAGGATGTTGATAGAAGACTTTATTCCCTTAGCCACCAAAGGCAAAATTAGGAGGAATGTGAGAAAATTGTTAAGACACAAATTTAGGTTCATGTAAGGAAAAACTTCCAGACAATTAAAACTATGCCAAAGTAAACCTGAGTTGCATCAGGGAGGTATGGTTTTCCCTACACTGGAGATCTTCAAGCCAAGGCAAGCTGGCCATCCCTTTGGGTTACCATAGAGTAAATAAATATCATGGTACACTTTAGAATTCATGGCCTTTGGAGTTGCTTCCCTGTGGCTCTGTTATTAGAAGAAATTAGAAAGATGAGGAAACACTGACTGAAATCAAAGAATTGCCAACTCCTAACGTTTAAGCAAGTTGTTGATTCAAGAAATCGGAAATGTGTAGAAGCACAGTCCCTGACATTGAGTATAATTATTTAAATGATAAATTTAACAAAATACAAATAGCATTTAAGAGAAAGAGGCCAAAATATCCAAGAATGTCCTAATGAATACTTGACCTCTTTAGCAAGCAACAAGATGTGGCAGATAGGAGCAAAACAAATTGAGAGAATATGTTCAATTTCAAAACACTGTCAAGGAGAATGCCAGAAGGCTCTAAGCTCATAAAATAGAAGAAAGCAATTGAAGAGGAAATGGGACTTATGAAACCTTGGTGTGGCAATCAGCAAGGCCTTATACATTGAGCATTTATTGATGAGGATAAAACTGCAGTCATTCCATCAGCAACAAGGGCTAA